>SJYT01011518.1:51246-74998 GCA_006410635.1 Cephalophus harveyi
CACAGTCAAAGGCTTTGGCATAGTCGATAAAGCAGAAGTAGATGTTTTTCTGGAACTCTCTTGCTTTTTCCATGATCCAGCGGATGTTGGCAATTTGATCTCTGGTTCCTCTGCCTTTTCTAAAGCCAGCTTGAACATCAGGGAGTTCACGGTTCACGTATTGCTGAAGCCTGGCTTGGAGGATTTTGAGCATTACTTTACTAGCATGTGAGATGAGTGCAATTGTGCGGTAATTGGAGCATTCTTTTGCATTGCCTTTCTTTGGAATTGGAATGAAAACTGACCTTTTCCAGTCCTGTGGCCACTGCTGAGTTTTCCAAATTTGCTGGCAGATTGAGTGCAGCACTTTCATAGCATCATCTTTCAGGATTTGTAACTTATGGTTACCAAAAGGAAAAGTGGTAGAGGGATCAATTTGAAATTTGTAATTAACAGATATATTCCCTGGTGGCTCAGAGGTTAAAGCGTCTGCCTCCAATGCGGGAGACCCGGGTTCGCTCCCTGGGTCAGGAAGATCCCCTGGAGAAGGAAATGGTAACCCACTCCAGTATTCTTTCCTGGAGAATCCCATGGACGGAGAAGGCTGGTAGGCTACAGTCCCTGGGGTCGCAAAGAGTCGGACACGACTGACCGACTTCACCCCCCTCACCCCTCCTATATATATTTATACTACTGTATATAAAATAGGTAAACAATAAGGACCTACTGTATAGCACAGGGAATCATATTTAATATCTTGCAATAACCTATAATGGAAAAGAATCTGAAAAAAGAATGCATATATATAAATGTATATATACAAATATAAATGTGTATATAATTCATGTATGTGTATATGTAGTGTGTATACATATATGTACATATATATGCAAAGCTGAATCAGTTTGCTGTGTACCTAAAACACTCTAAATCAACTATAATTCAATATAAAATTTTTAAATAAATAAGAACTATATACATGGAGGAAAAAAAGCAAAGACCCCCTTCCCTGCACCCTTTACCAAAGAAAACAGATTTTATTTCCCTATAGAAAACATTTTGATTTGAGATTATTGGCCGATTGTCACAGTATTGACTTCCTCATGATGAAACTTTCTAATATTATTTGTGTTACTCAAATTTTGTCTTTCTTAGGTTTTTCTTTTTGACCATTGGCTGATGATTTCAACTGAGGGGTTTTCTAACCTATTGAAGTATGAGTCCTTCAGGTCAGTTCAGTTCAGTCGCTCAGTCTTGTCCGACTCTTTGCGACCCCATGAATCGCAGCACACCAGGCCTCCCTGTCCATCACCAACTCCCGGAGTTCACTCAGACTCACGTCCATCGAGTCAGTGATGCCATCCAGCCATCTCATCCTCTGTCGTCCCCTTCTCCTCCTGCCCCCAATCCTTCCCAGCATCAGAGTCTTTTCCAGTGAGTCAACTCTTCGGATGAGGTGGCCAAAGTACTGGAGTTTCAGTACTTTGGAGGGAGCATCATTCCCTCCAAAGAAATTCCAGGGCTGATCTCCTTCAGAATGGACTGGTTGGATCTTCTTAGGTAATTCTGTTTCAGTGTTTAGAATTCCAAATGTCTGTCTATACTTCTAAAACATGTAAAGGTTTATTTGTTTGACCTTAACTGAGCTAACTGGGTTTTATTGTACATTACTTCTAATAATATCATGTGTTTGAAAATTCCACTAGTTTAAAACAGGTAGATTCTGGGCCTAATTACTAAATTTTCATTGCTTGAATTTCTGTGCAATGAAGGTGAAAGGGTTTGTTTCCAAGGAAACAAATGCACTCCATTTTCGTCATGTAAAATGTTTTCTGCAAGAAAATTCCATAATCAGTCTCCAGGGAGATACCATGTCATAAGATAGCTCTCACTGGAGATTTCTCCAAAGAAACATTTTATTTTTGTTCCCTTGAAAATCAGCCTGTATTAGTGTAATTGAGAATGCATTGGATTTCAAAAAAAAAATTAACAACAGGGCCATTGTTATCACCTTATTAGAGTCATAAAATGAACAGTTCCAGGAGAATGTGATTTTCCTCTGGCCATTAAGTTTCATTTATATTGGAGTCTAAATAGCATGTATTTGAGATGTTCACTTGAGAAGAAACAGCCTCTTTAAAGGATATTTCTCACGCTGAGGGCTGAAGAACTTCACTCTTTATCAATTATTATTTGAGGTTAAAAGTGACTGCTTTTTCTTAAGAAATTTGAAAACCATATAAGTAGCTTGACTTCATATACTTTAATGGTTGAACAGCAAGTCAAGCTCTGAAGGAAGCAGGTTCAGCTCACAAAGGTCCAAGGCTTTGTTCTGACACATCTCTGGGGGCCGTTGTTTGTCTTACCCATGTGAGTCCCTGCCTTTAGTGACACTGTTATTCATCTCGCAGTGTGGACTTGGTATAGAATAAGTAGCACAAAAATGTTTCATAATGGAATGAAAGAATTAACTAATTATACAGTAAGAAGGCAAATTTTTGAGGGAGACAATAAAATCACTGAGATATTATTCAGGGTGGACATGGCATAATGGTCAAACCTTACTAACTCTCAGCAAGTCACTTAAACCTCTCTGTAAATGTGGGAATAAGTATTTATCTCATACAATTGTTAATTAATATGTTTTAAAAATATATTCATTATTGGAATTTCTTTAAAATATGGGATCTATTCCATGAAGAGGAGTGTAAATTCTTACTTTGTAAAAAAAATAACTGCATAACATGACTTTCTCTTGATTCAGATGTATAACATTTGCTTCTATGGCAAATCTCATATATGGGCCTGCTGAAATGAAATAATTAGAAAATATTGCCTTGTGAGGCTAGCCTGAGAACCTAAAAAATAGAAGTGATTTTTGAAAAATTATATAAATGATTAGACTTCAGTCAGCCTCACTGTGATGCTAAAAATCCCCCAAATTCTGTTTTCAAAGGTTCAACATGCTGTCTAACTTAATCTACTTAGTCCAGTCCTTTCTATAACTTAGAAATGCAGCTGGTCAATCAAATAAAATGGGAAGATGAATCAGATTGTAAAATGGGGACAGGTCCTTCATGGTGGATGCAACAAAGCCTCTCTGAAAAGTTGTCTTTGTAGTCACATATTTTATGGAAGAGAGACATAGGTCATAGACAACAGCACATGGGAAACATCAAATATAACAAAATGTGGCATCGGTAAAACATTTATTCATTTTTCATTGTTCATTCATGTGGCAAATTTTTATTGTCATTTAAGTGTCTGGGACTAGGCTAAAGATGCTTTCAACACACAAGATTTCACTTGGTATCACATGAATTCTGGCAAAGAAATATGACTAAACCCACATAGTTAATGCTGTGGGGCACCATCCAGACATCTTTAAGGACCAAAGCACTCATTTCCCCAGCTGACCCCAAGCATTAGCAGTTGAAGCTTCTTGCCTGACTCCCTGTCAGGAGTTGCTATCAACCAAAGACAGCCCCTTGTCCAGGTCACACTTCCTCCTCTGGGCAGCCTGTGTCCAGTGACTGATTGATATGGATTATCAAGATCTGATACCTAGTCTCAGCATCACTGAAAGGGCATCCCAGCTCCAAGGCATCAATAGGCTCAGCTGAGGCCTCTGTTGGAGCATCACAGTTCATCTACTCTGCCCAGTCCTTTTTCTCTACCCCTTATTGTGTTATGTTCTCAAAAGCATCGGCCCACAAATCTCGTGCACACAAATCATAAAGACTCAAAATCTATTAGAAATAATCCCCTTTTGGGTCTATTTAGTCAAAGGTCCATATAGTCAAAGCTATGGTTTTTCCGGTAGTCATGTATGGATGTGAGAGTTGGACCATAAAGAAAGCTGAGTGCCAAAGAATTGATACTTTTGAACTGTGGTGTTGGAGGAGACTCTTGAGAACCCTTTGGACTGCAAGGAGATTGATCAAACCAGTCAATCTTAAAGGAAATCAGTCCTGAATATTCATTGGAAGGACTGATGCTGAAGTTGAAGCTCCAGTACTTTGGCCACCTGATGCAAAGAACTGATCATTAGAAAAGACCCTGATGCTGAGAAAGATTGAAGGCAGGAGGAGAAAAGGGAAACACAGGATGAGATGGTTGATGGCATCACCAACTCGATGGACATAAGTCTGAGTAAGCTCCAGGTGTTGGTGATGGAAAGGGAAGTCTGGCATGCTGCAGTCCATGGGGCCGGAAAGAGTAGGATGCAACTGAGTGACTGAACTGAACTGAGGTTTGTTTAATTTCTCAGTCCCAGGCTGGCAGTATGATGCTTTCTGAACTGGTCTAAAGGGTTGTGCAGCACTAATTCTGAGGGCAGAGGGATATGTTGAAATGTCACCATTAGCAGGAAAAGGAGAGGAGCTAGTGGACAGATAAAACTTGGTGAAAATATTGCCAACTGGAGGCAAGCATTTACTTCCTTTGTTCTACGGGGACCTTGTTAATACGCCAATTCCACTTTGTAGATATGCATTTAACTTTATTGTTTTCAATATGACACCAAAAATTGAATAGTCAAAATGAGGAGCTGTAAACAATATAAAATATTTATGGGAAATCATTTTTTTTTAAAGAAGCTGTTAGTAATATAGAAAACAGATTCTGAATTTAGAATAGGTATGGATATGAGAAAAAATCAGCATTTATATTAAACAATAATTATATTGTTTAATATAACAATAAGAAAATGCCAGTGCAAATGCAAAATCAAACTTTATGCCACTATTAACCTCTAGTATTTTGTGAATCCCAAATATTTATTAATACCCAAGAAAAGGATGATGATTTAACATTTTGAGTTTTTCTGATAATAATAATAAATTAATTCAGTTAAATATTTATTGAGTGCCTGCTGTGTGCCACACACTGCTCTGAACAGTGAATGGAAGGCATGGTCTTTGTCATATCATGTTACCTTATTCCAGGGATGCATAGACAACCAACATCTTACCTTATACCAGGGGTACACAGACAGCCAACACCTTACATTATACTAGGGGTACATAGACAGCCAGTAACTTGCCTTATACTAGGAGTAGACAGCCAACACCTTGCCTTATACCAGGGGCACACAGACAGCCAATAAGTAAATAAACAAACATGTAAACGATGTTAATCTGTGAGCTGACATCTCAATTGTTACAGGTCAGCCGCTTCTGTATCTGTGAAAAGGACCTTCAGGCAAAAGACCCATGCAGAACCCTATGAGGGAATGAAGGGAACTTTGAAAGAAGGGCAGGATGGCTGGAGCAGAGCAAGAGATGTGGGGAGTGTAGAGTAGGCTCCAGGGTTAGGTGAGGGCCAGGTTACTAGTGGATCATGAAAGAGAGTTTCAATTTTAATCTAAGTGTGATAATTCATTAGCGTATCTTAAACAATGGAGTAACATGACCTTATTTGTATCTTTATGAGATTGTTCCAACTTGGAGTGGCCCTGAAAAATGTGGGCTTTTTCAATAGCCCCTAAAGCATTAGTTAGTGTCACGGGTGAAAGAAGAGATGGTGAGGAAGCAGTCAGTACAGTGAGTGGGGAGATGAGACTCAACCTATTTCAAATTCCAGCTCCGATTCTTCCATACCAGAAGTTATCCTCTGAGTCCCAGTTTCCCCATATGTGAAAGAATGAAATGACTCATGTGTGGTGCCTGACACAGGGTAGATGTTTCACATTGTAACAGAGACGAATGCAGAGCGTAGCACTGAATGAATACTGATGTAACTATGCTGCCTTTTCTCTGATCTTTCTTTTGTTGTGCTAGAAAGGCCTAGACATAAACTCTGACCTTTATTAAAGAGAAAAACAATTGTTTTATTGGCCTTTTGGCTTCAAAGAGAGTTGGAAGTGAAAGGCTGCTGAGTCTATGAGACTGGAATGTTTCTGTTTTTCTCATTGCCTTGAAATCCTATACCTCCAGCTGAATGTTTTTCTTGTCTCCAGGTCACGCAACCCTAGATAGCAGCCTGGGCTGACACGAGTGATGTACGCTGTGTGTGCATTTGCATTGAATATTCCTCTTCTTTGCTTTAGAAATGATTCAAGAACAAAGCACCAGGGAAGACCTAAGTTGTCCAACTTTTTTAACAGGCTTTTCAGGATTAGGGGAATTCAGATACAACTCAGAAGCAGCAGCAGCAACATACCATGAAAATATTATGTTTGGAAAATCTATTCCTCTGAGTGGCAATTGGATGCAAGAGTAAATACAATCAGGGTTCTTTGTTTAGAGGGTATGCATCAAAGGCAAGGTGTGCCAGTGATCCTTTTAATATTGCGGTTTGGTGATTTTTTAAAAATTTATTTTATTGAAGTATAGTTGATTTACAATGTTGTATTAATTTCTTCTGTAGAACAAAGCGATTGAATTATTCATGTGCATGTATGCTAAGTTGGTTTAGTCATGTCTGACTCTTTGCGACCCTATGGACTGAAGCCTGCCAGGCTCCTCTGGAATTTTCCAGGCAAGAATACTGCAGTGGGTTGCCATTTCCTTCTCCAGTACGACTATAGGGCAACCTTGTCTTTGGCCACTGGACCCTGCAGATTGGCTTGACCATGTAAAGAAGCCTATCGTCCCTGTCCCCATCGTTTGTTTAGGTCTGGCATTCTTTTGTTGCTTCCTTGCCATGCATGTGGCCCAGGAATCTTAAGCAAGTTTTCCTCTGATCCTGTGTGCATAGAAACCCCAGGAAGCCATCTTCCTCCTGGGGTCTTGCCACCTTCCTGGTGGTACTGCTGAAGAACAAAGCTCAGGACTTCTGTCCTCTCAAGAATCTGGCCTCGGGTGATGAGGAGAGTTGCTAGCTGGGGTTGAACCCCTCCCTGTGTTCCCAGTATCTACTGTCCTAAAAGTATTCTGCCTTTCCTTATTTCTCCCTTGAGACAGTGAGCTCAGAGCCTACCTCTTAATTCAATGAATTTAGAGAACAGGGAAAAGGCAGGGAGGGAAAAGCGTAGGTTGTTGTCTCAAATATCATATAGACAAAACTGGAAAAAAAAGACTGCCGTGAAAGAATAGAAATCTTTTCTAAGATGAGATAGAGATCCTGATGAATATGTTAAAACCAAAAGAACAGCTTTTTTGTTGTGCCAGAATCATGCTGGCTTCCTACAGAAAACATACTCTGATTCAGCCTGAGAAACAATTGTATCTCCAGTGGAGACTTACAGAGTTGGCACTGTGGAGTCACTTTGGATAATTCAGTGTCCTGATGCTGGGAAAAATTGAGGACAGGAGGAGAAGGGGAGGACAGAAGATGAGATGGTTGGATGGCATCACCGACTCAATGGACATAGGTTTGGGTGGACTCCGGGATTTGGTGATGGACAGGGAGGCCTGGCGTGCTGCAGTCCATGGGGTCGCAAAGAGTCGGACACGACTTAGCGACTGAACTGAACTGAAGTCATTATGTGGTAGTTTAAAAACTTCTTTATTTAATAATAGGATGCACTAAGATACAAGTGGTATAGAAAGCAGCATATTTCCCAATGGTCCAATGGTCCTTTACCTCATCTCTTCACACTCAAGCTCAAAAATAATAGTTTTCTTTTATTTTTATTATAATTTGATTCTTTTCTTTTTGGTATTTCAGAGCTGGAGAAAAAGCCTGTTAACAGTATCAGAGACTTCATGCCTTATTTCACATATGTATTTAGGTTCAGCACTCAAAGATGCCATCATGGTAGAGTGGGCTAAACATGGATCCTAGCCCTAAAATACACAGATACATGTTTCTTGCTACACTTAACACCCTTGGTTTCATTAGCAGGTTCCTTGTGCTATCTAAGGCTCATAAAATAGGAATTTAAATATCTACTTCATAATTGTATTCTGTAAGCTGAAGCTCCAATACTTTGGCTACCTAATGTAAAGAGCCAACTCGTTGGAAAAGACCCTGATCCTGGGAAAGATTGAAGGCAAAAGGAGATGGGAGCAACAGAGGATGAGATGGTTAGATAGTATCACTGACTCAACGGGTATGAATTTAAACAAACTCCAGGAGATAATGAAGGACAGAGGAGCCTAGTATGCTATAGTCCATGGAGTCACAAAGAGCTGAACATGACTTAGTGACTGAGCAACAATAAATTTTGTTCTGAGAGTCAAATGAAATAGTATGGTGAAAGGAGGTAAAAAAATTTATACAATTCCTTCCTTTTTTCAAAAGTGTTTGTTACATGTGTGCCACATGCCAAACACTTTGCTTGTAGCTATACAGATAAAACACAATCAGTTCCCTCCAGAAATATAAAATGATAAAGTAGAATGATAAATAGAAAGATACACATGAGGCAGTATCTGCAGATACAGAACCATGTCAATCATGTATAAGAGAGGTAACTACATAGTCTGTATAAGGAAAGATAGTGCTAGAATGGGCTTTCTGAAGGAATTGATACTGAAATTGGGTCTTAGAGGGCAAAGAGTTTGATGGTATGAGGAGGGTTGGAGAGAAAAACACTCTACTGTATCAGTAACAGAACAGGACAGTAAAGCAGCAAATGCCCAGGCCTTGATGTGTGTTGGTAGAAGCGGAGGATCCAGACATATCAGTATGGCTAAGCATACAATTTGAAGCAAAATGTAACTAGAGATGAAAATGGAGAAGTAGTTAAGGGCCAGAATACTCTGATAAGAGAATTTTTCAGGTGATGAGAAATCACCAAAGGGTCATAAGTACCATCAGATTTTGAATTTAAATAGATAACCACAATGCAGGGCTTCATTGAGTCAGCTGTAGATGAACATATCAAGACCACAGTCAAAGAAGTTAGTCCAGTAGTCCAATAAAAACAGGGATGAAGACTTGAGCTAGCACAATGGCATTGAGAATACAGTTTTAAGAATAGAGCAATGCTTAGAAATTGATTTGGCTGTAGGGGATATTGACATATCCCCTATGGAGTTCAAAGATGGAAATCAAGGTTGATCCAATCTGAGAAAAATAGAGGTAAAAATAAGTTTAGGGAAGGAAGGGTTTACTTTGAATATATATTACTTAAGGCATCCAGGTGAAGATGTGTAGTTGAATGTTAGAATTATGAACATGAAGCCCAGAGAAGATTCTGGGCCAGTAATATAGATGTATTCATTATATTTAATAAATGCAACTTGAGCACAGTAGTCATTGAGCTCTTTTAGTCACTTTTAGTTACCCAAGTAGTCTCATTTAGTAGTGAACATATCTGATCTCATGTCATAGCTGAAATTTCAAATCTGCATTTAAAGTCAAAGCTCCTGCCTTACTGTATTGTGAGCAGACAATAGATGGAAGGAAGGAGAAAACTAAGGAACAGAAAGTCTCTCTTGACTAGCACCAGTATAATCTGGTTCAGTTCAGTTCAGTCACTCAGTCGTGTCCGACCCTTTGCGACCCCATGAACTGCAGCATGCCAGGCCTCCCTGTCCAACACCAACTCCCAGAGCCCACACAAACTCATGTCCATTGAGTCAGTGATGCCATCCAACCACTCATCCTCTGTCATCCCCTTCTGCCCTCAATCTTTCCCAGCATCAGGGTCTTTTCAAGTGAGTCAGCTCTTCATATCAGGTGGCCAAAGTATTGGAATTTCAGCTTCAACATCAGACTTCCAATGAACACCCAGGACTGATCTCCTTTAGGATGGACTGGTTGGATCTCCTTGCAGTCCAAGGGACTCTCAAGAGTCTTCTACAACACCACAGTTTAAAAGCATCAATTTTTCGGCACTCAGCTTTCTTTATAGTCCACCTCTCACATCCATACATGACCACTGAAAAACACATAGCTTTGACCTTTGTTGGCAAAGTAATGTCTCTGCTTTTCAATATGCTATCTAGGTTGGTCATAACTTTCCTTTCAAGGAGTAAGCATCTTTTAATTTCATGGTTGCAATCACCATCTGCAGTGATTTTGGAACCCCTAAAAATAAAGTCTCTCACTGTTTCTGCTGTTTCCCCATCTATTTGCCATAATCTGGTATCGGGTTGCAATGGTTGTTCCAGATGTCTCAAGGTGATTCTTTCCCTTTTGAACACTTCCATGGATGCATTGGAGAGTTGTGTACTGAACTATGCTGACTACACACACCAGCAGTTTGTCTCCTCTGACTGATTACTTATCTCTCCTCCCCCTCCTTACCCTTGCACTTTCAGTTTGTGAAGATACATTAGTACAGCTCTAACCTAAGATGTGCTTTCCACTTTCAGTTTTGCTCAGGTACTATAGAACTTCACGTTAGAACATGGTACCAATTGACATCTGTTGTCTTGGGGCCTCAATCAAAACCCAAGTAGATCGAATCCTACTTTCAGATCCTGTTTCAGAGGTGTGTGAATTGTTTCCTTAGAAGATATGACTGAAATGTTTAGACTCCCATCTCCCCTAGGAAAATGCTCATGTGAAAAGACAAGTGAATAGGGACAGATTGCTAGTGGAAACCATCATTCAGAAAGAGAGCTGAAGCAGAGAAGGAGAGAGACAGAAGCAATAGTCATCAAGGTGAGAGAACCAGGAGAGGAAGAAGTCACAGAAATTGTAGACTGGGTTTCAAGAAGGAGGGCATACTCAGCATATCAGATATGTGTGAATAGATAAGAACTAGAGTAAGAAAATGTTAGATTTAGCAATTAGGAGGTCAGTCATTATCAAATCAAGCAAATACAGTAAAAGAAGGGGAAGGGGTAAAGCCTTTTGAGAAGTTTAAATGAAAGAGGAGAGATCTTAGATGTTAGAGGGAATGTGGGATCAATGATTTTGGAATGAGAGATTTAAGCAGGCTCATGGGCTGAGGGAAAACAGGCATTAGTGAGGGGTGATTTGAAGATAGAGGAAAGAGAGAAGATAACTGCTGGTAAACGATTAAACCTGATTACTTCTTTGCATGCATTTTCATCACCTCATGGGGTGTAGGAAAGAAAGAGATCAAGGACAGCTATAGCACTAACAATATTGGCACTTTTACTAATACTCAGCACTAGCAAGTATCTTTTGAATTTAATTGATTAAAGAGAAATCATCAGGTACTTCGAGCAGACTTGTCATTCATTTGCATGTATATAAACCCTTACTCTGATACTAAATCCAAATTACCAGACCAGGGTTACTTTTCTTAGGTAGATTCCCTCTTAGGACCTTTACTTTATTTTACTGCTAACAAACCTAAGTTAGAATCTTCTCAGTGCATAGTAATATGTTATAATAATTTGTAAAAAAAAAAAAAAAAAGGCAAGTTATTTATAAAACAGAAACAGAATCACAGACTTACAAAACAAACTTATGATTCCACAGGGGAAAGTTTGGAGGGGAGGGATAAATTAGGAGTTTGGGATTGACATATATACACACTACTAAATTTAAAATGGATGAACAACAAGGACCTACTGTATAGCACAGGGAGCTCTGCTTAATATTCTATCAGAACCTAAATGGTAAAAGAATTTGAAAAAGAAGAGATACATGTTTATGTATAACTGAATAACTCTGCTGTACACTTGAAATGAACACAGAATTGTTAATCAACTATCAGTTCAGTTCAGTTGCTCAGTCATGTCAAACTCTTTGCAACCCCATGGACTGCAGCAAGCCAGGCTTCCCTGTCCATCACCAACTCCTGGAGTTTACTCAAACTCATGTCCATTGTGTTGGTGATGCCATCCAAACATCTCATCCTCTATCATCCCCCTCTGCTCCTGCCTTCAGTTTTTCCCAGAATCAGAGTTTTTTTCCATTGAGTCAATTCTTCGTATCAGGTGGCTGAAGTATTGGAGTTTCAGCTTCAGCATCAGTCCTTCCAATGAATATCCAGGACTGAGTTCCTTTAAGATGGACTGGTTGGATCTCCTTGCAGTTCAAAGGATTCTCAAGAGTCTTCTCCAACACCACAGCTCAAAAGCATCAATTCTTTAGTGCTCAATTTTCTTTATAGTTCAACTATCACATCCATACATGACTACAAACTATAGCTTTGACTAGATGGACCTTTGTTGTTAGAATAATGTCTCTGCTTTATAATATACTGTCTAGGTTGGTCATAACTTTTCTTCCAAGGAGCAAGTGTCTTTTAATTTCATGGGTGCAATCACCATCTGCAGTGATTTTGCAGCCCCCCAAAATAAAGTCTCTCACTGTTTCCATTGTTTCCCCATCCATTTACCATCAAGTGATGGGACCAGATGCCATGATCTTAGTTTTCTGAATGTTGAGCTTTACGCCAACTTCTTCACTCTCCTCTTTCACTTTCATCAAGAGGCTCTTTAGTTCTTCTTCACTTTTTGCCATTACTGTGGTGTCATCTGCATAGCTGAGGTTATTGATATTTCTCCTAGGATCTTGATTCCAGCTTCTGCTGGTGAGTGATCACATTATTGTGATTATCTTGGTTGTGAAGATCTTTTTTGTATAGTTCTTCTGNGGCTCTTTAGTTCTTCTTCACTTTTTGCCATTACTGTGGTGTCATCTGCATAGCTGAGGTTATTGATATTTCTCCTAGGATCTTGATTCCAGCTTCTGCTGGTGAGTGATCACATTATTGTGATTATCTTGGTTGTGAAGATCTTTTTTGTATAGTTCTTCTGTATATTCTTGCCACCTCTTCTTAATGTCTTCTACTTCTGTTAGGTCCATACTGTTTCTGTCCTTTATTGTGCCCATCTTTGCATGAAATATTCCTTTGGTGTCTCTCATTTTCCTGAAGAGATCTCTAGTCTTTCCCATTCTATTGTTTTCCTCTATTTCTTTGCTTTGAATACTGAGGAAGGCTTTCTTATCTCTCCTTGCTATTCTTTGGAACTCTGCATTCAAATGGGTATATTTTTCCTTTTCCCCTTTGCCTTTTGCTTCTTTTCTTTTCACAGCTATTTGTGGCCTCCTTAGACAGCCATTTTGCCTTTTTGCATTTATTTTTCTTGGGGGTGNAGGAAGGCTTTCTTATCTCTCCTTGCTATTCTTTGGAACTCTGCATTCAAATGGGTATATTTTTCCTTTTCCCCTTTGCCTTTTGCTTCTTTTCTTTTCACAGCTATTTGTGGCCTCCTTAGACAGCCATTTTGCCTTTTTGCATTTATTTTTCTTGGGGGTGTTCTTGATCACTGCCTCCTGTACAATGTTGCAAACCTCCATCCATAGTTCTTCAGGTACCCTATCAGATCTAATCCCTTTAATCTATTTGTCACTTCTACTTCCTTAATTATAAGGGATTTGATTTTGGTCAAACCTGAATGGTCTAGTGGTTTCCCCTGCTTTCTTCTAATTTAAGTCTAATTTGGCAATAAGGAGCTCATGATCTGAGCCACAGTCGGCTCCTAGTCTTGTTTTTGCTGACTGTATAGATAGAGCTTCTCCATCTTTGACTGCAAAGAATATAATCAGTCTGATTTCTGTATTGACCATCTCATGATGTCCATGTGTAGAGTCTTCTCATGTATTGTTGGAAGAGGGTGTTTACTATGACCAGTGCATTCTCTTGGCAAAACTTTATTAGCCTTTGCCCTCCTTCATTCTGTACGCCAAGGCCAAATTTGCCTGTTACTCCAGCTATTTCTTGACTTCCTACTTTTGCATTCCACTCCTCTATAATGAAAATGAAATATTTGGGGGTGTTAGTTCTAGAAGGTCTTGTAGATCTTCATAGAACCATTCAAATTCAGCCACTTCAGCATTTCTGGTTTGGGCATAGACTTGGATTACTGTGATATTGAATAGTTTGCCTTGGAAATGAACAGAGACCATTCTGTCGTTTTTGAGATTGCATCCAAGTACTGCATTTTGAACTCTCTTGTTGACCAGGATGGCTCCTCCATTTCTTCTAAGGGATTCTTGCCCACAGTAGTGGATATAATGGTCATCTGAGTTAAATTCACCCATTCCAGTCCATTTTAGTTCCTAAATGTCCTAAAATGTCCTTGTCATTCCTAAAATGTCCATGTTCACTCTTGCCATCTCCTGTTTGACCACTTCCAATTTGCCNCTTCTAAGGGATTCTTGCCCACAGTAGTGGATATAATGGTCATCTGAGTTAAATTCACCCATTCCAGTCCATTTTAGTTCCTAAATGTCCTAAAATGTCCTTGTCATTCCTAAAATGTCCATGTTCACTCTTGCCATCTCCTGTTTGACCACTTCCAATTTGCCTTGATTCATGCACCTGACATTCCAGGTTCCTTTGCAATATCGCCCTTTACAGCATCAGACTTTATTTCCATCACCTGTTGCATCCACACTGGGTGTTGTTTTTGCTTTGGCTTCATCTCTTCATTCTTTCTGAAGTTATGTCTTCATTTTTTTCTCCAGTAATCAACTGTACTCCAATATAAAATAAAAATCTTCAAAAAGCAAGCAGGTGAGGGTCTTTATCCTATTTTCTTCCAAGGAAGCTCTTTAGCCACCACTAAAAATTTACTGGATTTCTCATTAATTTATCTACATATCAAAGGTGTGTTGGGAGGGACAGTTTGTATAAAGACCCAAAGGGTCTGGGCACAACCTCTGCATTATGTTTTTATTGCTGATGTAATGAATTATCACAAATTGAGTGACTTAGAGCAGCACTTATTATTTCAGAGTTTTGTATATCAGAATTCCAAGTGCAGTTTGGTTGAACTGGTTCTACTGCTTAGACTCCCAAGTTAGAATCAATGTATCAGCACGACTGCTTTCCTTTTCCAGGGGGTTGGGTGGGTCTGGGGCTGAAGTTCATGCAGATTCTTGGCAGAATCAGTTTCTTGTAGCTGTAGGACTGTGGTCCTTGTTTATTTGTGCAGAAAGTCAGCCAGGAGCCTCTATTAATCCCTTAGTGGACTTGTTGCTCTGTCCCCTCCATTCTCAAACCAGCAAAACCTCCTCCTTCTCACACTTCAAATCCCCCAGACTTTGCCTTCTGCTTTATCTCTCTCGTGCCTCCAGTAGAAGAGCATTCTCTGTTTTTAAGGACTCACCTTGATTAGATTGGACTCACCATGATAATATAAGATCATCTTCCTAGTTTAAAGTCCATAACCTTAATTATATCTATTATATCTTAATTATATTCTATCTAGCATATCTAATTATTTTGTATCTTTTGCCTTTTGATGTGACATATTCACAAATTCTGGAGCATTTGGATATGGGCATCTTTGAAGGTCCTTCTTCCTTCTACACCCTCCCTCATGAAACAATAGGGCTTCTTACTCAGAACAGCCACTGAAGTGATTCTTTCTGTAAGAATACATATCTGCTCCAGGGCCAGATACTTACTGTCTTTCCAGCTCTAGCTAGAAAAGAGGTGAACACAGTATTGGGAAAAATAAGTTTTCATCAGGCATCCCATTGTTTATATACTAGGTATAGGACTACTGTTGACCTGTATGAGACACTTAGTATTAATAAATGGTAGTCAGCGTGATACTGTTGACAGCAATGATCTGCCTACATTTGACATAAGACTCAATGCTAGTGACTGAAGCAGATTCAAAGCAAATAAAACATAGCCTCTACCTAGGAAAAATAGCAGCTATACAGATACAAAAATGGAACAAATGAGATGGAAAATGCTTTGAGAAGGGGTGCTTCTTTTCCTCTTGATGATGTTCCTGATGCTCCTTTTAAACTGTTCTTGTTGTTGCTGTTGTTGTTTAGTCACTAAGTCATGTCCCAGTCTTTGCGACCCCATGGAAACTCTTCTTACCCAGATAAAAAGTGATGTGAAGGGTGGAGAGCAATTGGTTAACATGCAGTTTGTCCTAGCTGGTGCTCACACTCTGCAGAGCCAATCTGGTAAACCCAGAAAGGCCAGCTACTTGATGAAATTCCCTCGAAGAGGGCCAGAAACTGGGAAAAGGTCAGCAAAGCTTCTCAGATTTGAAAATAGAGAGCTAGGAAACAAAAGATTCAATGCAACTTTTACAACTACAAATTAAATGCAAAGAATGACACATCATTACATAAGCAGCATAAAATATAATTTAAATGTCAAAAGAGCTGAAGCTTCTTTAATCATGTGAGGGAAAAAAATGGCAAAATGTGTTAAATGTCTCCATTTGTACTCTACAAAAAAAGTAAAAAGTAAAAATGGCATTGTTTTATAATGCAAAAATTAAAAAATCAGTTGTGTTTTTTTACTGTTTACAGGAATCTTTACGTTTATTTTGTCCAACTTTAAAAATATCTATCTTTTAAAAGTTCTTTTGACTTTCAGGAACTGTGGATATATTTGAATACAAGGAGGTATCATTCAGCTTATGACAGTGCTTGAATGTGATATGTGTGCTTATTAAAGTTAGAGTTAAGTCTTAGATATGTGAAGGGTACATTTTCATTGGAAGGAGTAGGCGTATTACAGATTGCTCTTGCTCTACTACTTGGAATATGATTTCACATACATTTTGCTCTCTTGAAAATTAGCTTTGTGGCAGTTGGTTTCCCTACTTCTGCCACCCACTTACATTTTAGATCTCTGTTTTGAAGCTTGTGAGATATATTTAAAAACATCATATTAACGTTTTAGGTCTCTGTCTGGATACAGTGGTTTCACATATGCTGTTCTTCAGCAGATGCAGAATTTTATTAGCTTTTGGTTGTCAAAGATGTCAATCTAATCAAAGTTAAATATGTACCACATATGTGTATGTGTTTGTGTGTGTGAGTGTATATATATATATATATATATGGGCTTCCCTGGTGGCTCAGAGGTTAAAGCGTCTGCCTCCAATGTGGGAGACCTGGGTTCGATCCCTGGGTCGGGAAGATCCCCTGGAGAAGGAAATGGCAATCCACTCCAGTGTTCTTGCCTGGAGAATCCCATGGACGGAGAAGCCTAGCAGGTTACAGTCCATGGGGTCGCAAAGAGTCGGACACGACTGAGCGACTTCACCTCACCTCATATATATATATATATATGCTATAGTTTAGGAATTTTACTCTTCATTCATTTCAGCTCAATTCGGTTCAGTCATTCAGTCATGTCCGACTCTTTGCCACCCCATGGACTGCAGCATACCAGGCCTCCCTGTCTTTCAACAGCTCCCAGAGTTTACTCAAACTCATGTCCATTGAGTCGGTGATGCCATCCAACCACTTCATCCTCTGTTGCCCCTTTCTCCTCCTGCCTTCAATCTTTTCCAACATCAGGGTCTTTTTCAGAGAGTCAGTTCTTCCCATCAGGTGGCCAAAGTATTGTAGTTTCAGCATCAATCCTTCCAATGAATATTCAGGACTGATTTCTTTTAGGATGGACTGGTTGGATCTCCTTGCAGTCCAAGGGACTCTCAAGACTCTTCTCCAGCACCACAGTTCAAAAGCATTTTCATTCATTTAGTAAACATTTATTAAGCTCCTACTGTGTTCTTTTAGTGACCTGAGCACTGGGAATGCTAAGGTTTATTAAGACACAAGATCCTGGTCTTGAGCACTCAGAACTCAGGTTGAGAGAAACTTGGAATAGCGTATTGTGGTAAATGCTGTCCTAGCAGCCAGTGGTCCATGAAGAGAGCTTTGGGAATACACAGGAGAGAAACATACCCTAAACTAGGGCAGAAAGATTTGAGCCAGGGTTCCTGGAGATAACTTTATTTTAGTGAACCAGTCTTTAGAAGTAATATCTTTATTTAGGTCTCTGCTATTTTCAATATCTTATTCCCCAGTTTATTGGAGGATGAGATATAAGGGAAAGGAGATTGAGTTAGGAAAAAAAGAGGGAGTGAAGAGCTATCTCAGAATTCTTCTGTGATTTGCCCTGGAATATAACTTCCATTACAGGTGACTGTTTTTGACTCTGGGTTTCTTAGAAGCAAGTAGTCATTCCCATGCTTATAGAAGAAATCACAACATAATATATATAATTCTATCTGGGTCTATGAGAGGCAAGGCATGAAGGACATCTTAAACATTGCCTTAGAGAAGCATTTCCTCAGCCAGTCTTGATTGCTGATAAGTAACCACATGAATTTCCCTTCCAGGTCAGTCATTGCTCCAACTAGGAAAGCAACGCATGGTGTTATGCACCTGAGGTATGAAAACAGCAATGAAATAGAAACAATTCTATGTAACCTCTAAAAAAGTCAGTAAAAGATGATGCCATAAAAGATTCAAAGTCACTTCTGCCAGTTCACAAGTTGCTTCGCAAGGCTCTCCCCCAAATTAGACCAGCTCTTATACAGTCCTTTGCCAAGAATTTAGTATGGAAATATTTTCTGATAAAGAAAACCATAGGAAGAACTTGAATTTTATTGCAGTATGCCAACATACTCACATACGCTGTTTTTAAAACAGAAAACAATAATAGAAAGCAAGCACAATAGAATTTATTTATAAGAACACCTGCTTTAAAAATAACCCTACTGTTCAGAAGGAACAGTTTCTGAACTGTTTTGTTTTTCTGCAAGGAAAAATCCACAAATGAGTTGAAAATTATCAAGTTGCTGTTAGTTGTATGCACAAAATTTGCCTTGTGGGCCCAGCTGTGTATTTCATTTGCAGTGTCAGGGTCATATTCCAATGTAATGATATTAAGACATACACACATATATATAAAATCTTACTAAAAAACCTGAAATGAGTTTTTGGCCAGCCCAATATAGCTATCCTTCAGAACAGAAGGGCTAGAAGGAAGAAACATTCGAGGGTTGTCTTCAACATTCACATCAACCACCAGGAAAGATCTCCAAAGAAATCCTCCCAGCATCAGAGAGTGGATGAATAAGATGGAAAATAGCTGAGACAGAAATAGTTCCCTTCAAATTTCATGCTTTGCATCTGTGTTACAGCAAGTATTTATAAAGTAGATGCAGAGTGAGAATCTCAACACAGGAGCCAGATAGTAATTTAGAAAAAGAAGCACAGAAAATGCTTGAAGAATCAAGAAAAAAATCACATTAGTATGTTGTAGTTGTTGTTCAGTCAATCAGTCATGTCTGAGTCTTTGCAATATGAACTGCAGCACGCCAGGCTTCCTTGTCCTTCCCCATCTCCCAGAGCTTGCTCAAAATTATGTCCATTGAGTTGGTGATGCCATCCAACCATCTCATCCTCTGTTGTACCCTTCTCCTTTTGCCTTCAATCTTTCCAAGCATCAGGGTCTTTTCTAATGAGCCAGCCCTTTGCATCAGGTGGCCAAAATATTGGAGCTTCAGCTTCAGCATCAGTTCTTCCAATGAATATTAAGGGTTGATTTCCTTTAGGATTAACTTCTTTGATCTCTTTGCAATCCAAGAGACTCTCAAGAATCTTCTTTAGCACCACAATTTGAAAGCATCAGTTCTTTAATGCTCAGCCTGCTTTATGGTCCAACTCTCACATCCATGCATGACTACTGGAAAAAAACCTTAACTTTAACTATATGGACTTTTTTTGGCAAAATAATGTCTCTGCTTTTTAATACACCATCAAGATTTGTCATAGCTTTTTTCCCAAGGAGAATCTTTTAATTTCATGGCCACAGTCACCTTCTGCAGTGATTTTGCAGCCCAAGAAAATAAAGTCTGTCACTGTTTCCATTGTTTCCTCATCTATTTGCCATGAAGTAATGGGACTGGATGCCCTGAGTTTTTTTGAATGCTGAGTTTTAAGCCAGCTTTTTCACTCTCCTCTTTCACCGTCACAAAGAGGCTCTTTAGTTACTCTTCACTTTCTGCCATATGGATGATATCATGTGCATATCTAAGGTTATTGCTATTTCTCCTGGCCATTTTGATTCCAACTTGTGCTTCATCCAGCCTGGCATTTTGCATGATGTACTCTGCATGTAAGTTAAATAAGCCGGGTGACAATACATAGCCTTGACATACTCCTTTCCCAGTTTTGAACCAGTCCATTTTTCCATGTTCGGTTCCAATTGTTGCTTCTTGACCTGCATACACATTTCTCAGGAGGCAGATCAGGTGGTCTGGTATTCTCATCTCTTGAAGAATTTTCCAGTTTGTTGTGATCCACACAGTCAAAGGCTTTGGCATAGTCAATGACACAGAAGTAGATGTTTTTCTGGAACTCTCTCGCTTTTTCAATGATCCGGTGGATGTTGGCAATTTGATCTCTGGTTCCTCTGCCTTTTATAAATCCAGCTTGAACATTTGGAGTTTCACAGTTCATGCACTGTTGAAGCCTAGCTTGGAGGATTTGGGGCATGACTTTGCTAACGTGTGAGATGAGTGCAATTGTGTGGTAGTTTGAGCGTTCTTTGGCATTGCCTTTCTTTGGGATTGGAATGAAAACTGACGTTGTCCAGTCCAGTGGCCACTGCTGAGTTTTCCAAATTTGCTGGCATATAGAGTGAAGCACTTTCACAGCATCATCTTTTAGGATTTGAAATAGCTCACCTGGAATTCCATCACCTCCACTAGCTTTGTTCGTAGTGCTGCTTCCTAAGGCCCATTTGACGTCACCCTCCAGGATATCTAGCTCTAGGTGACTGATCACACCATGTTATCCGGGTTATTAGGATTATTTTTGTATAGTTCTTTTGTGTATTCTTGCCTCTTCTTAATATCTTCTGCTTCTATTAGTTCCATACTGTTTCTGTCCTTTATTGTGCCTATCTTTGCGTGAAATGTCCCCTTCGTATATCTCTCATTTTCTTGAAGAGATCTCTAGTCTTTCCCATTCTACTCTTTTCCTCTATTTCTTTGCATTGATCACTGAAGAAGGTTTTCTTATCTCTCCTTGCTGTTCTTTGGAACTGTGCATTAAGATGGGTATATCTTTCCTTTTTTCCTTTGCCTTTTGCTTTTCTTCTGTACTCAGCTATTTGGAAGGTCTCATCAGCAACCATTCTGCCATTTTGCGTTTCTTTTTCTTGGCAATGGTTTTGATCCCTTCCTCCTATATAATGTTATATACCTCTGTCCATAGTTCTTCAGGCAATCTTTCTGTCAGATCTAATCCCTTGAATTTATTTGTCACTTCCACTGTATAATGATAAAGGATTTTATTTAGGCATACCCGAATGGCCTAGTGGTTTTCCCTACTTTCTTCAATATAAGTCTGAATTTTGCATTAATGAGTTCATGATTAGAGTCACAGTCAGCTCCCTATCTTGTTTTTGCAGACTGTATAGAGCTTCTCCATCGTTGGCTGCAAAGTGGTGATGTCCATGTGTAGAGTCGTCTCTTGGAGGGTGTTTGCTCTGACTAGCTCTTTCTCTTGGCAAAACTCTGTTAGCCTTTGCCATGCTTCATTTTGTACTCCAAGGCCAAACTTGCCCATTACTCTAGGTATCTCTTGACTCCCTACTTTTGCATTCCAGTCCCCTCAGATGAAAAGGACATCTTTTTTTCACATTAGTATAAAATATACTTATTGAGGAGTTACTATTTTGCCAAACTGAGCTGCAGTAAAATATAAGGAATAGCCTTTATCTTCAAGATTTTGCCTTCCAATGAGGGAAAGTGGTCCATCTACAACTAATTATATCCTAATACAGTCTAACCCATTAGTACACTAAAATGTTGATTAATTCTATAAGGAGAAGTAAGAAGGCATCACTGAGTAGGAAACACTTGAGTAGAGCCTTGACAAATATGGGGGATATCAACAGGCAGAGAAGAAAATAGTGGCATTAATAGGTCCAGATCCAGCATTAGATCTGGAATACAAGATAACATTCTGAGCATGGTCAAAACATTAAGAAGTGAGATAAGATAATGAGACTAACAAGAATGGTGAATTGGAACAAGACAATGTAGTCAGAAGACACTTGACACTCTGCCAGTCAGGGTGCTTCTAAGATAGATGGTAGTATAGAAGATACTGCTAGGTGTCCAGCTTGTATCCATCCCCTTTTTTCTCCTTGTTAATAGGGACCTAATTCTAATTTAGGAGGCAAAGTTCTGCATAAAATACCTTACCTTCTTAAAACTCCCTTGTATCCAGGGATGGATATGTAACTTAGTTTAGACCATTAAGATATAAGCAGAAGTTTTTCATATTGACTTTGCATTTCTTTTCACCCATCTTACAGAGATGAATAGCTATTTCATAACTAGGGTGGCAAAAGTCTTACAGTGAGGATCATAGAACAGGAAGGAGCCTGGTTCTCAAGCGATAGCTCTGGTCTCCCTACCCTGGATCCCTTGTTATGGGAGAAAAATAAACTAATTTGTTTAATCCCTTGTGGCTAGGTTCCTATTAATGCAGCTAAGTTCAGTCCTGATTGATAGAGATGGCTTGTAGGGGAAAGCAAAATTGAAAAAAAAGTAAGAGCAATTCTAACTGGAAGTTGTAAGCCCCAAGAATTGTGAGGGTGGAAGCAGCCCAGCATCAGCCCTGAGCACCTCAACCCCATGTCCATGCAGACAGGCCACCCACCAGTGGTCGACAGCCACTCTGCACTCCCCACCCCAAGGCCATGTAGCCAATGACATGGAAAACCTACTGTGCCATCCAGTGGGTCTGCAGCCACCACATGAAGCAAGGGTTTCCAGCTAGCTGGGCTGTGGGCCAATCCCACCAACCAGTATGCCCATAGCAGTCAGCCCTGCCACAACAGAAGGGTGAAGAGAGCCCACATAGAAAGTACTCCTAGAACATATAGCTCTGATGACCATAGGGGATCGTGCTCTTAAATCTAATTGGATATCTTCTATATAAGGTCTCTTCTCCTAGATCAGGAAAGGTAATCAACCTACCTGACACAAAGAAATAAACACAAGGAAGGAGAAAAAATGATAGACAGAGGAATACTTTCCAAATGAAGAAATAAGACAAAAGTTCAGAAAAAGAACTAAAATTTAGAGGTTAGAAATCTACTGGATAAAGAGTTCAAGTTGATGATTGTAAAGATGCTCACTGAGCTCAAGAGAAGGATGGATGAACACAGTGAAAATGAGAATTTCAGCAGTTAGCAGATGTAAAGGAGAATTAAATGGAGCTGAAGAAAACAATAACTGGGAAAAAAAAATAGAATCGACAGCTAATTCGATGATACGAAGGAATGGATCAGGAATCTGGAATACAGAGTAGTGTAATCATTTAAGCTAACCAGAAAAAAAAGAATTAAAAACATGAGGATAGTTTAAGAGACTTCTGGATCAAAATCAAGTGTACTAACTTTCACATTATGAGTCCCAGAAGAAGAGAGAGAGAAAGGGACAGAACTAATTTGAAAATGTAGATTCTGATTGCTAGAATTTTGTTAAGGATTTTTGCATCTATGTTCATCAGGAATATTGGCCTGTAGTTTTCTTTTTTTGTGGCATCTTTGTCAGGTTTTGTTATTAGGGTGATGGTGGCCTCATAGAATGAGTTTGGAAGTTTACCTTCCTTTGCAATTTTCTGGAAGAGTTTGAGTAGGATAGGTGTTAGCTCTTCTCTCAATTTTTGGTAGAATTCAGCTGTGAAGCTGTCTGGATCTGGGCTTTTGTTTCCTGGAAGATTTCTGATTACAGTTTCAATTTCTGTGCTTGTGATGGGTCTGTTAAGATTTTCTATTTCTTCCTGGTTCAGTTTTGTAAAGTTGTACTTTTCTAAAATTTGTCCATTTCTTCCATATTGTCCATTTTATTGGCATATAATTGCTGATAGTAGTCTCTTATGATCCTTTGTATTTCTGTGTTGTCTGTTGTGATCTCTCCATTTTCATTTCTAATTTTATTGATTTTATTTTTCTCCCTTTGTTTCTTGATGAGTCTGGCTAATGGTTTGTCAATTTTATTTATCCTTTCAAAGAACCAGGTTTTGGCTTTGTTGATTTTTGCTATGGTCTCTTTTGTTTCTTTTGCATTTATTTCTGCCCTAATTTTTAAGATTTCTTTCCTTCTATTAACTCTGGGGTTCTCCATTTCTTCCTTTTCTAGTTGCTTTAGGT
>SJYT01011518.1:75771-96120 GCA_006410635.1 Cephalophus harveyi
AAAAAAAAAAAGGAAAAGAAATCTAAATATAACACTAAAAATAGTCATCAAATCATAAGAGAAGAGAGCAAAAAAATAAAGAAATGAAAAAGTATGAAAACAACCAGAAAACAATATACAAAATGGCAGTAAGCACATACCTATCAATAATTTCTTTAAATATAAATGGACTAAATGATCCAATCAAAAGACCTAGAGTGGTTGGCTAAAACAAAAACACAAGATCCATATATATGCTGCCTGTAGGAAACTTATTTCAGATGTGAAGATGCACACAGGCTGAAAATGAGAGAATTTGGAAAAGTATTCCATACAAATGGAAGCAAAAAGAAATCTTGAGTAGCAATACATATATCAGACAAAATTGACTTTAAAGCAAATATTGTAATAAGAGACAAAGAAGGACATAGCATGATTAAAAAAAAGATCGCTCCAACAACAGGATATAGCAATTAAAATATATATACACCCATTATCAGTTCAGTTCAGTTCAGTCGCTCAGTCGTGTCCGACTCTTTGTGACCCCATGAATCGCAGAATGCCAGGCCTCCCTGTCCTTCACCAACTCGCTGAGTTCACTCAGACTCACGTCCATCGAGTCAGTGATGCCATCCAGCCATCTCATCCTCGGTCGTCCCCTTCTCCTCCTGCCCCCAATCCCTCCCAGCATCAAAGTCTTTTCCAATGAGTCAACTCTTCCCATGAGGAGGCCAAAGTACTGGAGCTTCAGCTTTAGCATCATTCCTTCCAAAGAAATCCCACTGGCCTTAAAGATTACATCAGACCAGATTAAATTAATAGATATACAGACTGTTTTATCCAAATCAGCAGACTAAGCATTCTTTTCAAGTGCACGTGTAGTGTAACATTTTCCTGGGTACATCACATGCAAGACCAGAAAACTTATGATTTTTACCTGAGGAGAACAAAAACATTAATTTGAAAAGATATCCACCCCAATGTTCATTGCATAGCATTTGGAAGCAACCTAAGTGTCCATTGGAAGCAACCTAAGTGTCCATTGATATCTGAACAGATAAAGAAAATATGGAATATATATACACACACACAATATATATATACACACAGTGTTACATTACTTAGCCTTAAAAATGAAATTGTGCTGACAACATAGATGGATCTAGAAGGGATTATGCTAAGTGAAATAGATCAGAGATAAAAAGTGTATTATCTCATTTATATGTGGAATCTAAGGAACAAAGCAAACAGATAAACAAATAAACCAACAACAAAAAAATAGACTCCTAGATTCAGAGAAGAAACTGGTGTTTCCCAGAGGGGAGAGTTGTGGGGGGTTGGACAAAATAGTTGAAGAGGATTAAGGGATACAAGCTTTCAGTTATAAAATAAATAAAGCCCAAGGGATGTAACATATAGCATAAGGAATACCATAATAACTTTGTATGGGATGGATTGTTACTAGACTTATCATGTTGATCATTTTATAATGTATGCAAATGTCAAGTCTGTATGGAATACACCGGAAACTAACATAATATTGAATGTCAACACTATTTCAACAGAAAAAAATGTTGTGAGAATGGAGAAAAGTAAACTTTCCTGATCTTAAATCAGTACTTAGCAAAAGTTCCAGTTCCTCTTTTCTTTCCTATTGAACTATTGTGCATTCTTAGAACATCCATCCATCATTTAAATAAATTTGTATGGTGCACTTGCTATATATCAGGCATTGTGCTAGGTTCCAGGGATACAAAAACAGTTGTGATGTGGCTCCTCAGGAAGCACGTGATCCAGTGAAAATGAGTGTCAGATTTAATCACAGGGACTTCCCTGGTTGTCCAGTGGTTAAGAACTCACCTTGCAATGCTTGGGATGTGGGTTGGATCCCTGGTCAGGGAACTAAGATCCCACATGCCTTGGAGTAACTAACCTCATGCACCACAACTACTGAAGCCCACATGCCAGAGCTAGAGATTCCATGCACCTCAAAGAAAGATCCTGCATGAGGCAATGAAGATCCCACATGTCACAACTAAGACCTGATGCAGCCAAATAAATAAAGTAAATCAATATTAAAAATTTAATCATAAGTCTGGATTTGAAAATGGGACCTGAAAAGTTTCTGAAATTCTAACATAGAATAAATTATTCTCTTTCAGCTGCACTAACAATTTGACATTTAAAATGGTTACTGATACATTAGTACCACAGAAGAAAAAGGGCCTTCATGTTTTATTACTAGTGATCTTGAGTTAAGGAAACAAACAGTTAGCATCTTTCTAAAGGAAAATGAATTAAGTAGCTGAAAACAGAACGCCTTAGAAGACATGTAAATGCCACCTCTGGACAGTTATGGATGGTTACACTGCTTTGATAAAATTCTAGACACACGAATCTCCACTTTTTCAAACCACTGCACCCCATCAAGCCTCTACCTTCTTAAGACAGTAAAATGGACTAGTGTGTGTCATAGAACCTCTTTATGCCCTGATAATGCTCTCTTGTTTAGTTGCCAAGTCTTGTTCAACTCTTTTGCAATGCCATGGATTATAGCCCACCAGGCTCCACTGTCCATGGGATTTCCCAGGCAAGAATAGTGGAGTAGGTTGCCATTTCTTTCTCTAGGGATCTTCCTGACTCAGGGACTGAACCCATGTCCCCTGCACTGGCAGACTGATTCTTTGCTGCTGATAATACTCTAGGGATCACAAAAAGAAATCCACTGCTAGCTCTTAAAATAAACATTGCTGCTGCTGCTGCTAAGTCGCTTCAGTCGTGTCCGACTCTGTGCGACCCCACAGATGGCAGCCCACTGGGCTCCGCCATCCCTGGGATTCTCCATTAAATTTGAATATTAATACATAACTTTCAAGACATTTAGAAAACATTACTGGCCACCTGTTATGTACCTGAACCTGTGTTAGGTGATGAGAAGACAGAGTGCCTTGTTGCTTGCCCTCAAGCTCCTGGAGCCTGTACATGCAAAAGGAAATAAGCAGGTAGCAGTTTCCAGAGCAAGCACCTAGCAGAGCTGCAGGAGATGCATGGATGTTAGTTAGTAGGAAGCCTGACAGCTTTGATGGTATCAGAGCCCAAGAGAATCTTGTAACTAGAGTAACTCAAGCAGTTTAGTAAGGCTACTGCAACAATGAGTGAGACTATTATTTCTCTGCCCAGATATTTGTGGACCTTACTACAAATAGGTGGAGGAGAGCACTCAGGTATGTAACTTGAGGTTCTGTTAGCTCTCACTGAAAAAGTAAAAACGTGGGTCTTTGATGGAAGGAAGGGCACCTCATTATCCCTCTTTGTATGATGCATGCAGTGTGTTTTGAGATCTTGAGTCTCAGGGATTTCTGAAAGTCATTTTCAAGCTTTTAATTTAAGTAACAATCTTGTGGTCTTCATTTGATGGTAAATGATTTCTGCAAATGCTTTTATGCCTTTTAATTGCTTGACCTTTAAGAAATGTGGGATAAGATAAAATGAAGAAGGTGCCTTTCCAGCTGTTTCATTGCTCCTTTGCTTCCCACAGTGGATTGTTGTGCTTTTTAGGACAGATACTGAATATTGTTTTCCTCCTAATTATTTCTGCAGAGGGATAGTAGCAGCTCTCTGACATTGAGTGATGATCCCTGCTATTATTAAGATTTTGTGAGTGTGTGTTTTGAAAACAGTGTCACTGATATATGACTGCAATTTTGTTTTATTTCACAAAAGTCAGTAAGGATAGAAAAACGTTTGAAAGGCCAACCAGTCCATCCCCCTACTCATTTCCAGAAATGACTTCCTGAAATCTGCTGTTAGATATTCTTATCCGTTTTTGTTGTTGTTGACAACATAATAAGAAGAATATATTAAAACCACTCATCCTGAACAAGACGTAGGAGAAGGCCATATCCTAGGTAGCATGACTTTAGGGACTTGTCTACTAAGACTGTCATCTAGATGAAGAGCTGAATAATTACTACTGTTGCATAGCTCCAGGGGGCAGTGTTTGAATCAGAGTCTACTTGGATGGTGACCTTGACACTGTGCAATAAATAATCCACAAAGTCAAACCTCACAGCTTTGAGCTAAGATACTTGAAATCTGCCCACCTTAGCATCATATATTTTGGGAGTCTGCTTGCTTTCCCGAAAGACTCAAGGTTATATATTAACATTTCATCTAAATTTTGACCCTATTCTATGTCTAAGTGTTTTAAATTTTTTACCAGAGGCAAATGACTGCCCCAGAAAAACTCACTGTATTTAAAATCCTGTACTTACACCCCTTGCACAGTAAAAATGATGGGTAAACACAAAGGATGACTTCTCTGTTGAGTTGCTGTGGGCAACTCCGGGGTCTGGAAATTCAACCTTTTTTTGATTTGTGAGTCTATGTTTTCCAGGCTACATTAATGAACCAGCCAATAGCCCTGACATAGGTGGACAGGCTCTGAAGCCCAAGTGAGCCAATTTGTGTGGGAAGGAATAATTCATGTGGAAGAAAAAACAAGAATAACATCTAAGTTCAGTCAGTATGTTATACTTCACAAAGTTCTCTGACACTAGACTGAGCTTCTTTAAATCAAAGACCATTGTAAATTCATTATGTCATAGTTTAAAGTAAATTCTCAATAAAAGATTTATTGAGCTAATTAACATTTGTTTCTGACCCTCTTTACAACATTTTAAGTTAGGAAATGCTGCTGTTTTTCAGTTTATGGATTGGAGATTGAGAGTCAACTTGCTCAAGATAATGTTGGTTCATGGCAGAACTGGGAGAGGGAATGTGAACCGCTGCCCACTGGTGCATCAGCAATGCACCATCCACGACCCTAGTTACCTTCCTCTCGCCCGCATTCAGGCTCTCCTCTCAATAACCACACAATTTCAAGGTCCACACAAATTACATTATCTTTTCTGCTTCAAATATCTGGTTTAGAGTAAAAGCTTTTTTCTAAATCTGTTAAATCTTCTTGTCATCTTGGATTCAGTCAAACGTCAGGATAGAATGAACAAATTCTAGATGGCAATAATAGGGTGCTTCCCGGTGGATATTTCTTACTTACTCCTTACCTACTTTATTTTGCTTCTCAACATTCCACTCAGCACTGTTTTAAATCACCCAGGAAGAAAAACTAGAATAAAAAAGTCTGACTTGCAGTAGTAACTCTGTCCTGATGGGTATCTAATGACTTTTTTCACTCTGTCATTTGAGGCTATAATTATTTGCACTCTACCAATATAATTATACTAAATTTTGCAGAAAGACAAAAGAAAATGAGAATGTTTTCTTTTCTTTCTGGTATGGCTATCTTATCTGTATCATTAAAGAAATGCATTCACACAAATGTAAAAATTTGTACTAGTTTTCATGGAATTTCCTATGATCTACTTCTTTGTGTCTAAATCCTATCTGATTTTCAAGGTTGCTGAAATCCCTTTCTTCCTTAAGCTTTCTATGACAATTCTATCTCCCAATAGTAGCTTTCCATATCTGACATCAGCACATTTTTTTTTAACATCTTTAAAGCATGCAATTGAATCACTTTTAGTATATTCACATAACTATGCAATTATCACCAAAATCAAAGTTTAAAATATTCCATCCCCAAAAATGCACCCTGTGTTACCATTTATTTTCCACTAGCATTCACTCTCCAGTCTCACTCTCTTCAGCTCTAGGCAATCACTAATTAACTCTCTACTTCTATGGATTTGCCTACTCTAGACATTTCATGTATTACTAAATGGCACAATACATGTGGTCTTTTGTGACTAACATCGTTCACTTAATATATTTTCAGATATATTCATGTTGTAGCATGCATTGATGCTTCATTTCTTTTTATCACTGAATAATATTCCATTGTATGGATATGCCACTTTTTGTTTACCCATTTAGCAATAGATGGGTTGCTTATAATTTTTGGCTGTCATGAATAATGCTGTTATAAACATTCATGTAGAAGATTTTGTATATAACTAGGAAGGGGATTTCTAGGTTTTACAATAATTTTTTGAGAAATTGCCAAACATTTCTAAAGTGGGTGAGCCATTTTATAATCCCACCAGAAATGAATGAGTATTCTAATATCTTTACATTCTCACCAACACTTGTTATTGCCATTTGTTATTATTTAGCTATCCTAGTGGGAGTAAGTAGTATCTAATTGTGTTTTGATATGTGTCACTCTTTAATAATGTCTATATCTTTTATGTGCTTATGAACATTTCTTCATAATTTTTTGCAAACTGTCTTTTAAAATGAGTTTTTATTAATTAATTGAGTTCTTTATTTGACACAGATATATGCAATTATCAGTTATAAGATCTGAAAATATTTTATCCCATTCTATTTGTTTTTCACTTTCTTGATGGTATCATTTGTACACATTAATTTTGATGTGGTCGAATTTCTATTTTTATCTTTTATTGCTTATGCTTTCGGTACCATATCTAAGAAACAACTGTTGAAACTGATGTCATGAAAACAATAAAACAATGTTTTGTTTGGAAAATTTTAAGTTTTAGGTATTATATTTAGGTCTATGACACATTTTGAGTTAACTATTGAATAGGTGGTAGGTAGGGGTCCAACCTTACTAATTTAAATGGGGTAACTGGTTTTCTCAGCACCCTTTATTGAAAAGACTATTCTTTCCCTCATTGAACTATCTTGATATCCTTGTAGAAAATCAGTTAACCATAGATGGATGAATTTATTTCTGTATTCTCAATTATATTCCACTTATCTATATGTCTGTCCGTATGGTAATACCATACTGCTTTGATCACAAGTTAAGTTTTCCTTTCATGACATTTAACACAATTTTTTCTATACATTTGTTTTGTCAGTATACAGCATATAAAAAGTTATATGCTTCATCCCTAATCCTATTAGATTTAAATTTTTTGATTTGTTTTTAATTTTTATTGAAATATAGTTGATTTACAATGTTGTGTTTGTTTCAGGTATACAGCAAAATAATTCCATCATATATATATCTATACAGTTTCCTTTATAGGTTATTACAAGATATTGAGTATGGTTCCTTGTGCTATACAGTAAGTCCTTGTTGATTATCTATTTTATATATAACAGTATATGTATTTTGAACCCAAACTCCCAATTTATCCCCTCTTCCTTTTTGATACCCATGTTTGTTTTATATGTCTGTGAGTCGATTTCTGTTTTGTAAGTAAGTTTATTTGTATCATTTTTTATATTCCACATATAAGTGGTATCATACAAGTTAAGTTTTGAAACTGGAAGTGTGAATCCTCCACCTTTGTTTTTCAAAGTTGTTTTTGGCAATGTGAAATCCCTTGTAATTTTATATGAATTTTAGAATCAGTTTTTCTGTTTATGTAAAGAGAAAAGCCTTTGGGATTTTGATGGAGATTTCATTGAATTTGTAGATCACTTTAGGGAGTATTGTCATGTTAACAATGTTCAGTTTCCCAATCAGTAAACTTGGCATGTCTTACTATTTCTTTAATTCTTTAATTTTTTTAAGCAACATTCTATAGTTTTCAGTATACAGGTCTTACATTTCCTTGATGTGCTAGTCTGTTAAGGAGGAAGGTGAAGGTGAAGTCGCTCAGTCGTGTCCGACTCTTTGCAACCCCGTGGACTGTAACCCACTAGGCTTCTCCATCCGTGGGATTCTCCAGGCAAGAATACTGGAGTGGATTGCCATTTCCTTCTCCAGGGGATCTTCCCGACCTAGGGATCGAACCCGGGTCTCCCGCATTGGAGGCAGACGCTTTAACCTCTGAGCCACCGGGGATGACACTATAACAAAATATCACCAACTGCTGATTGGTGATCTTCTGCTGCTCTGATCAATCTCTATGTCATGTCCAACTCTTTGGTGACCCCATGGACTGTAATCTGCCAGACTCCTCTGTCCATGGGACTTCCCAGGCAAGAATACTGGAGTGGGTTGTCATTTCTTTCTCTAGGGGAATCTTCCTGACCCAGGAATTGAACCCATGTCTCCTGCTTGGCAGGCAGATTCTTTACCACTGAGCTACCTAGTGGAGAAGGCAATGGCACCCCACTCCAGTACTCTTGCCTGGAAAATCCCATGGATGGAGGAGCCTGGTGGGCTGCAGTCCATGGGGTCGCTAAGAGTCGGACACGACTGAGCGACTTCCCTTTCACTTTTCACTTTCATGCATTGGAGAAGGAAATGGCAACCCACTCCAGTGTTCTTGCCTGGAGAATCCCAGGGACGGGGGAGCCTGGTGGGCTGACGTCTATGGGATCACACAGAGTCGGACACGACTGAAGTGACTTAGCAGCAGCAGCAGCAGCAGGAGAGCTTCCTAGAAAACCCACCACCAACAGGGTGCCTTAGAAACAACAGAAATGTACTGCTGACGGTTCTGGAGGCTGGGAAGTCTAAGATCAGGGTGCCAGCATGGTTGCTTTCTTGTGAGGGCCCACATCCTTGTTCACAGCCAGCATCTTCTCACTGTGTTCTCAATGGTAGAAGAGGCTAGAGGTCTCACTGGAACATTTTTCATGTGGCACTGATCCTGTTCGTAAGAGCATCACTCTCACGGTGTAAGCATCTTCCAAAGGGCCCATTTAATAATACCATCATAAGTGAGGCTTAGGATGTCAATGTATGAATTTAGGGAGGATACAAACATTCAGACCATATCACTTGATCAAATTTATTCCTAAATATTTTATTCTTTGTGATGTCATTGTAAATGAAATTATTCTCTCAATTTGATTTTCTGATTGTTTATTGCTAGTGTATAGAAATTGATTTTTGTATATTCTCCTTATATTCTGAAACCTGACTGAACTCATTAATTAGCTTTAATAGTTTTCTAGTGAATTCCTTAAGATTTTCTATTTTTATCGCCAAATAGAGATGTTTCTACTTCTTTCTTTCCAATCATGGTGCCTTTTATTTCTTTTTCTTGCCTAATTGTACTGACTAAAACCCCCAATACAATGTTGAACAGAAGTGATAAGAGCAGACATCCTTTTATTGTTTTTGATTATAAGGGGAAATCCTTTAGTTTCTCACTGTTAAATATGAAGTTAGCTGCGGGGTTTTCATAAATTAAGGCAGTTTCCTCCTATTCCTAGTTTGCTGAGTGTTTGTACTGTGAAATTATGTTGGAATTTGTCATATGATTTTACTGTCTTTTTTGAGATGATTGCTTGATTTTTATCCTTCACTTTATGAATATTGTATATTAATTGATTTTTGTATGTTAAACCAATGTTGGATTCCTGGGTTAAATACTACTTTTATGCTAACACTTCTTATATGCTGCTGAATTCAGTTTTCTAGTATGTTGTCAAGAATTTTTGCATCTATATTCATAAGGGAATATAATTTTCGTTTCTGGTGATACCTTTGAGTGGTTTTGAAAGAAGGGTTACTCATAGAATGAGTTGTAGAGTGTTCCTCTTCTATTTTATTTTTTTGGAAGGGCTTACTAAGAATTTGTATAAACACTTAAATGTTTAGAAGAATGTAGCAATGAAGTCATCCGGTCCTGGACTTTTCTTTGTTGGGTGTTTTGGGGTCAGAGGATTTATAGGCAAAGAGGACAGGACGATGTACTGGATTTTGACTTCTTTTTCAGAAACAGAAAGCCAAAGTAGCTGGAACTGAAGTGATTCCTCATTGCCTGCATGTTGAAATTTAATCTCTTTAGCTTGGTTTCATGACTCTTCCTAATGGGGAACTTACTTTACCTCTCCAGCCTCATTCATCTCTTGTCACTACTTCTCTCATACTGTAAGCATCATCTATGCTGAACTAATGATAATAAATTATTCTCTTCCAGGCACTATGTTAAGTCTGTAACACAATCTCAGTTAGCAATTCAGTTTCCCAGAAATTAAAGCCCTTCTTATTTCATGACTTTATTCGCAAAGTTCCCACTTTGCAATGACTATGCCTTTTGTTCATCCCTGCTGTATCCCTGCTTCAGTCTTGTGCAATTACCAAACACCTACTCATGGTTTAAGACTCAAGTGTCACTTTCACTATAAAGACTTTTTACATTCCCAAGTAAAATATCAGTGAAGAGCATCTAACAAATCTGAGTACTTTTTCTTAACCTGCTATTCTCGTGTACTATAAATAACTGATAGCAATAACCAAATTTGATTCATCTCTTTATCTCAAATCTAGTAGAGTGCCTGTCACATAGTAAACATTCAACAAATATTTGTTAAACTAATAGACAAACCTAGCTATCTACATGGGTTTTTCTCCAGCATTGTATACAGCTGAGATGTTATTATGCTTCTCTGTGCTTCTCACAGCACCTGATATGATACTGATAAATGCTCACTGAAGTTAACTCAGCTGAATGACAATTTAATATTATAATGTCGGTAGCACATTTTGAACCCTTCAGTAAAAAGGCACCATAAAACTTTAAAGTAGCTGTAGAAAATAAAGATGATAAAAATCTATTTGGATGACAACTTTTATTGAAAATACAGAAACAAATCTGTTGTGTTTTCAAACATAATTATACCTGAATATTTTCAGTGTAACAGAGCTTTGTTTGGGGATTCTGGTTATCATCACAACACTACTTGATACTAGGGGAGGAGAAACTCATTTTAGAAGCTTTTCAGTGACAAGTTTTGTTTTCTGTTTCTGGAAGCTATCCCCAGTGCTGTTTACTTAAATGTCTTGGAATAGGGAAAACTCAGTATCATTGTAGGATCCCCAGTGGGAGGAGCATTTTTAGTATAGCTTACATTCTCCCTCTGTCACAAGACATAGGGAGCAATTGGAGTGGCAGCATTACCTGTAGTACCAGTGACAATACATCACTGCTACCTAAGTAAGGTCTGTGCTTTTTAGCATTAATATTTGGAGTTTGTATTAGTCAGAGTTTTCCAGAGAAACAGAAATAATAGGATATATATATATGAATCCATAGTGAAGAATAGGGAAGCCTGGCATGCTGCAGTCCATGGGGTCACAAAGAGTCAGACATGTCTTAGAGACTGGACAACAATATATATTTTTATATATGGAGTTTTGTTTTTTTTTTTTAAAAAAAAAAAAAAAGCTAAGGAATTGGTTCACATGATTATGGGTTCTGGCAAATCCAAAGTTTGTAGGGCTGGCCAGCAGGCTAGATACCCAGGCTATATTGATAATACAGTCATAACACAAATATAAGGCTGGAAACTCAGGTAGGCGTTAATGCAGCAGCTTTAAGGCAGGATCTTCTGGGAAACCTGTTCTTGCTCTTAAAGCCTTTGACTGCTTAGATGAGATCCAACTCACACTACTGAAAACTCAGGTAGGCGTTAATGCAGCAGCTTTGAGGCAAGATCTTCTGGGAAACCTGTTCTTGCTCTTAAAGCCTTTGACTGTTTAGATGAGATCCAACTCACACTATTGGAGGTAATGTCCTTTACTTAAAGTCAACTGACTGTAGATGTTAACTACATCTACAAAACACCTCAGAGATGCATAGATCAGTGTTTGATTAAATATTGATTCTGTAGCCTAGCCAAGTTGATACATAAAGCAAATCATTACAAAGTTCTTTGTCACTTGGGCCTGCCTCTCTCCCATTTCACAACTTTGCATGCCTTTTTATGCCCCATACCAGACTACTCCTCACACCCCACACTTCCCTGCCTTCTGGTGCCTTAGCTGCCCACCCCATGCCCCCTCTAGAGTCTTTCTCCTTCTCTAGATCAGCTATCAGATTCCTCCTTTTCTCCCTTTAGACCCAATGCAAATACCCTTTGCCTTCACAAATCTTGGCCACTTTCCTGTTTAGATATCATCTCTCCTTCTCTAAAACCCCCAACAGATTTCCTGGCAGTACAGTCAACCTTGGCTTCATATTATTCTAAAATGTACTCACAGCAACCACCCTCCTCCTTGTGGCCTGAAGGAATAAAAAACCTCATGCTTTTTTGTTTTGTTTCAAATTTTTTATCATCTGTGGTGTATAGAGTTTTCATTCATGTACCAATCTTTATATTTCCTCTGTGCCAGGCCCTGTGCTAACCGCCCACATATGTAAAGATCAATTAGACAAGTTTTCAGCACTTTGAGAGTTTATAGCCCAGTAAAGGAGAGTGAATAAGTAACCTGTAGGTGTCCATAAGTATTTGCTGAACTGAATCACTTCCTGCTGTAGAGGTGTGATCACTTTCCCCTCAGTGTCTCCTTACCCTAATCCTCCTACATACAGACATTAGCCAGAGCAGACAGCCGGCCGGTAGTGGGCTGGAAATTCTGTCCTCATAAAACCTGTAAAGGAATATTGTGTGTGGTATGATCTGAGGAGCATCAAAGCAGTCAACTGATCCAAAAATAGCTCTGTTGCTAAGATGTGTAATACTTGACATACTACCATTGGGAATCCTCTCATTTGCGTTTGGAGTTATCCAATTTCCAAATGTATCTGGGAGATACTACTTAATACATGATATCTCCTGATATCTCCTTTAAAATTCCTTTCTCTTCCTTCTTTAGCTCTGTATCATCTCCTTTAAGGGACCTAACTGGTCCTGAAGACTCTCACCACCTTGAGGAGTTAGGGACTTCTACTCTGGGTCCCCACAGCACTCTGCCTATTACAACACACATTTTCCATCCTTTGTTGTTTAGCTGTTTATTTGCCCAAGCTGCCCACTAGACTGGCTCTTAAAGGGAAAAAGGGAGTCTTCACCTCTGTTATCCCAACATTTAGCATAGTAGCAGACACACAGTGGGATGCTCTGGAAGGATTCCTGGTATGACTAAGTGGTTCTTTGGTAGAAAGAGCCCTGTGCATTATCTAGAGGATAGGCTGGATGAAAGGGAATCAAAGGGCAAAGATAGAGGGCATTTAAGAAGAGTCCTTAGGAAACAACTTTAGTGCCTGGGGGCATCCTTGATCCTGCTTTTTGCTGTTGTCCACTTTTTGCTTTCATTCATGGATAAAGCACCTTGTAAATTAAACATGCTCTTTTCTTTTGTTCTATGAAACACAATCTAAAGCAGTGTCAGGTGGCAGGGTGTTTTTCTCAAAGCATTTGTTGAGTGTAAAAGTAGCTACACATGCTTCACTTATAAAAGCAAAATACTTTTAAAATATCTTTTATTTCTGCTTGAATTGAGACCATAAACCTTTTCTCATGCTTGTCTCTCCCATCTTCCACACTTTGCCTTTGCTCAAAGTATAAGCTAGTAAAGATGGCCAACAAAGTATTTTTTTTCAAGTCCTCTGTGGCTGCAAGAAACACAGACGTATGCAAGTTTTCTCAAGTAATAGGGCTAGCATTTTTAAGATTGGAGCTGAAGCCAAGATGCCCTCGGAGTCCTGTGTTCTTATCTGTTGCTCTCTCATTAGCTGACTGAGCTCTCATATATTTCTCATGATGTCTCCTCTGTAGATATGCTCTGTTTGCCTCTTGCTCCTCCTCCCCTACATGTTTCTTCTCTTTTCTCATATCTTCTGCTTACCTATAATTTCTTCTCTTGCACAACTTCAAGTGATCAATCATGGCTACCCCAGATGCTGACTACCTTATGATGTTTAAGCTTCAAAACTTATGCCTCCAAATAGCCTCTGGTTCATAAAAATTTTAATTTTTCCACAAATGTATTTTTCAAATTAATTTTTAGCAGATTTGATCCATAGATTGGTTAATTTCCCATAACACAATCATGAGTCGGTCCTATATTGTAGCTACCTGTCAGTTATTGTGTATGTGTGTGTGTCTGGCTCTTTGGCAGGAACTGTAGCCTGTCAGGCTCCATTTTCCATGGAATTTTCCAGGCAAGAATACTGGTGTGATTTACCATTTCCTGTTGCAGGAGATCTTCCCAACCCAGGGATCAAACCTGCATCTTTTGCTTCTCCTGAATTGGCAAGCTGATTCTTTACCACTGCTACCTGGGAAGCCATCAGTTATTACCACTAGGTTATTTATTATATGTTTATGTTATACTATATATTATACTTTATTCTAGTCATATATTTATTTTAAAATATAAATGTAATATAGTTATTACTGCTAGGGCAGAGTTAAATTTTCTCTTGTTATTTTCCCCAGAACCTAGCACAATTCCTGGCACCCTGTAGGTACTCCAGATATTGAATGCATGGATAAATGAGGCTCCTGACACCCATGCTTGTCACTCACCCTCTTCTAATGCACCTTCAAAAAAGTAATCATTCCAGAACACAAACCGTGATAGTCCCTGTTTAAAATTACTAATGACTTTTGTCATCCAAATCAGTATGAGGATATTTATTGCCTACTTCTCCAGCTTTATCCCCCACCACTCAATTTCTTGTCCTTATATTTTTACAAAGCCAAAGTCACTCATGAAATATATTATGCTGTTCCATGTCTTGCTTTTGTACATGGAAGAATCAATAGAAATGCAAAGTATAGGACAGAGTGAAGAGGGTCTTGGAGACAGGTTGATAAGATGTCTAAATGCTTTAGGAAAGGAAAGGAAAGCGAATATTGCTCAGTTGTGTCTGACTCTTTGTGACCCCATGGACCATACAGTCCATGGAATTCTCTAGGCCAGAATACTGGAGTGGGTAGCTGTTCCCTTCCCCAGGAAATCTTCCTAACCAAGGGATTGAACCCTGATCTCTCTTATTGCAGGCAGCTTCTTTACCGCCATGGATTAAGCCCAAGTCTCCATCATTATAGTCAGATTCTTTACCAGCTGAGCCACTAGGGAAGACCAGGAATACTGGAGTGGGTAGCCTGTCCCTTCTCCAGGGATTGTCCCAACCCAGGAGTCGAACCAAGGTGTAGTGCGTGGTAGATGAATTCATTACCAGCTGAGCTACCAGGGAAGCCCCTAAATGCTTTTACTAATGTATAAATCTCACAAAACTTACCACTACCTTCTACATAGTAAGCATTTGGTATGTTCTTACTAGAGTGGATTAAAAAGTGGCATTCATGTTTTTATCTTGCCTCAGATCCAGTAGGAATGGATGAATGAAAGAAACCTAAAAAGATGAGTTCATGAACATAAACAGTTTCATCTTTTCTGAAACTCAGTGACTGTTATTGTGACTAACAAAGCGACTCTTGTGAGTTGAACAATAACAAAAAGTAATAAGAAGAGTGTTTATGATGTCATCATAAATATTTATAAAAGGGACATGATGCAGTGTTTTGTGAAATGTAGGTTAGGAAAAGTTAGACTGTGAATGTTCATTTAAATTAAATCACTGCTGCTGCTGCTGCTGCTGCTAAGTCGCTTCAGTCGTGTCCGACTCTGTGTGACCCCATAGATGGCAACCCACCAGGCTCCCCCGTCCCTGGGATTTTCCAGGCAAGAGTACTGGAGTGGGTTGCCATTGCCTTCTTCAAAATTAAATCACTAAACACCTGAAACTTGTATAGTGTTTTCTGATTTACAGAGCACACTCACATTGATTATCTTATTTAAATTTCAATTTCTCAATGTCCATTGGACCATTGTCTTCAGAGTGTAAACATTCTATAATATTTCCTTCCTTAAGATTGCCTCTCTGGACCTCATATTCCCCATCTGAAACAACTGCTATGTGTCTTCTTTTTTACAATAAAAAGAAGCTGCAACTGTCTCCCTCTACTTTCTCATCTGACATTCTCTCCTTAGTCAACACAGATCTGATTTTCATTCCCACAACTCCACTGAAATTGCTTTTATTCACATATAAAAGGAACCTATACCTTATCTATTTACTCCCTCCTCTTCAAAACATTCTTCTTCACCTATCTTCAGACACAGTGTATTGCCCTGATTTTCTAACTACTCACTGGCTCATCCTCCTTCTCCATCTTGTCATAGTCTACACTTATGAGTCTACACTATGAGGTTCCTAAGGTAACCTCAACCAAATTCTTGTTTTTAATATTGTCTGCAACCTGGTGACTCCCACATTAATATCTTCAACCCAGTTCGCGCCTTAAGGTTCCAAATTTTTGTATCCGAGAATCTTCTCAACTCTCTCTCTAGATAAGCATCTCAAGCTTATATTTCTAAAACAAAATTCTGGAAAATCCTGTTCTAGTACTAGTGCTCCCCTTCTTGAGAAGTGGTACTAAATTCATCCAGGTGTCCTAGCCAAACATCTAGATGTCATTGTTAATGCCTCTTTCTTCAGACATTTCATCAATCAGTAAGTCTTCATTAACTCTACCTTCTGATGTTACCTGCAATCTGACTACTTATTACCACCTCTGCCTCTATCAACCTAGGTAAAGCCAACATTATCACCAGCGTGGACTTCTGAAATACCCTTCTAACGGGGCTCTCTGCTCCCTTTCTTTCCCCTAGTTATTCTGTTCTCCACTGAGCAGCCAAGGTAGTCGTTTTAAATGTAAAAACACTCATGGGATTCCTTTCTCATTCTATTTAAAACTCACAGTCTCTTTCAGAACCTATGACATCTACTTCTTCCTTTCCAGGTTTATTTCTACCTTAAGGTATTGGCACTAGTCCTGTCTGGAATATTCTTTTACCACATTTTCCCATGATCCACTACCTGAATGCCTTCTGATTATACTCAAAGATATCCTCCCCCACAATTCCATGTCCCTTAATTCACTTTATTTTTTTCTTATTCACTTGTCAATATATATTTGCTTAATTCATTATCACCCTTATTTTTCTCAGTAGAACATCAGTTCAGGTGTTGTGTTATTTCAAGGGGCCCAACAAATATTTGTTGAATGAGAGAATGAGTTCAGTTCAGTTCAGTCGCTCAGTCATGTCCGACTCTTTGTGACCCCATGAACTGCAGCACGGCAGGCCTCCCTGTCCATCACCAGCTCCTGGAATCCACCCAAACCCATGTCCATTGAGTCGGTAATGCTATCCAGCCATCACATCCTCTGTCGTCCCCTTCTCCTCCTGCCCTCAATCTTTCTTCCCAGCATCAGGGTCTTTTCCAATGAGTCAGATCTTTGCATCAGGTGGCCAAACTATTGGAGTTTCAGCTTCAACATCAGTCATTCCAGTGAACACCCAGGACCTATCTCCTTTAGGTTGGATCTCTTTGCAGTCCAAGGGACTCTCAAGAGTCTTCTCTAACACCACAGTTCAAAAGCATCAATTCTTCAGTGCTCAGCTTTCTTTATAGTCCAACTCTCACATCCATACATGACCATTGGAAAAACCATACTCTTGACTAGATGGACCTTTGTTGACAAAGTAATGTCTCTGGTTTTTAACATGCTGTCTAGGTTGGTCATAACTTTCCTTCCAAGGAGTAAGCGTCTTTTAATTTCATGGCTGCAATCACCATCTGCGGTGATTTTGGAGCCCAGAAAAATAAAGTCAGCCACTGTTTCCAATTTTCCCCATCTATTTGCCATGAAATGATGGGACCAGATGCAACTCAAACATAAATCCTTTGACCAGAGATTATTTTTTTCCCCTAACCCTAAAGAAAAGTGATCATCTTTGCATTTTACGATATCTCCAGAATATTCTGAGGAAACATTCTGAGAAGCTTGACTTCAGATTTTTGTAGATAAATGAGGATTTGTTGTATTAGTGCAATCATGTAATTGCAGTTGGGGTTGGTGTGGTGCAGGCTTGTGATAGGAACATCGGTAGCATTCCATTGGCTCAGAGTCACCTCACACTAGTGCTCCACTGTGTAGAATTTTGCATAATGCCAAAAGTGGCAGGAAAAAAAGCACCCTAAAAAGTAGGAATTCTTAGATTTAAAATTTTAACACTAAGTACAGTGTATTATTTCCATGTTACAGATGTAAACCTTTCTCTAAGTTACAGAGAAATTAAATTGTCTGTTACCTGTTAATTGGAAAAATGTGATTTGAATTTAGGTTTGTGGGTATCTGACCACTGCCCCCTCCTCTGTTGTCCACCACATCACATTGCCACAGCTTTCTGCTTCTCTAAAGGAGCTAGCACTGAGCCAATACTTTAACACTGGCACAGTCTGCTTAGGGATTTCTTATTGCTGTTGTTCATTTGCTCTTTGATGGAGAAAAGTATCAAGTATAATTATAGAGAAAATTTTCTAGCTATCCAAGTGGCCCCGCACAAGTCTCTGCTTAAGTTTCTTTATTTGCAAAATGACCAAGTTGGATTCAGTGACCTCTGAGATAATTTTTTTCTCATGGAAAATTTTCTAAAGATCTTAGTGCCTCTGAAGATCTAATTATACTGACTGTGCCTCTGAGATTTATTTAAATATGAAAACAAAGAGCCATCAAGAGGAGGTTCTCTATTAGCCTTCATGATCAGAAGCCAAGTTGGCTTCCAGCCCTCCAGCAATAATTCCAGAGTGGTGCTGTCAGAACATCAATATGTTATTATTTCCAGATCAGAGTCCTATCCTAAAGTACATGTGTGCATTGTCAGGAAGGAATTTAAAAATATCCAGGTACATCTGATCTTTTGAAAGATGAAAAACCCAGTTCTTTTCTTTTCTTGAAAATTATACTACATACTCCCAAATCATAAAGACACATTATTTTGGAATGGTTCCTATGAGTACCTTTCTTGGCATTCAAATTGGGTGCTTGACAACCCCCACAGAACATCTGGAGCTCTCTAGATGACCACACTGAGAGGTAAAATCAGTGTGGTGAAGCTCATTTCAGCACAGACATGCACAAACAGGCACAGGTGTGCAAACTTGAGCAGAAACACACACACACATGCACACAGAGTGGCCTTTGTTTTCTTTGGAATCTGTTCTTAGGCTGGGAAATTGTCTCCCATGGATGCCTTTTGGTATCAGCCAAGTCTAAAGTATTGGGATCATCTTACTCTAAGTGTGTTTCTGGTTTAACACTCTATTCTTTGAATAAGAAAATCAGTTCGTGTTTTTAGAATCTCTTTGTTAAAAAGATTTGCTACAGAAGCTTAAATTATTTTTCAATTCATATTTTTATGGTATTTTATTGTTTACCAAGGGTTTGCATTGCAAACTAAGTTATCTACCAAACCTATGAAGTTGGTGGTAACTATTATTTATGTGCTGTGTGTGCTGTGCTTAGTCACTCAGTTGTGTCTGACTCTTTGAGACCCCATGAACTATAGAGCAGCAGGCTCCTCTGTCCATGAGGATTCTCCTGGCAAGAATACTGGAGTGAGTTGCCAAACCCTCCTCCAGGGGATCTTCCCAATCCAGGAATGAACCTATATGTCCCGCATTGCAGGTTTCTTTACCATCTGAGCCATCAGGGAAGCCCTACTATTAAAGATGAAGACTCTGATGGTATCCGTGACTCATCCTGGGACATATTACTAATAAGTGGTGGAGCTTCTGATAGCACAGAGCAAGGGCTTTAAAGCCAAAAATATCCAGACTGGATTCCTAAGTTCTCACAGTAGTTACGTGACCTCTGGTAGGTAACTTCATCTCTTGCACCTTTGGTTCTATTATCTTAAGAATGGAATTAATGATATCAAAATTACATAAGCTTCTTTGGAGAATTAAATAAGAAACCATATAAAGCCCTTAACACTCATCACTGCCAATGTGGGTACCTATCAATGCCAAGTAGGTATTCATCAAATGACTCTAGTTTTAATCCAAGAGCTTTTACTGCTGAAAAAAAACGGTGGTCTAGTCAGTGTTGGTATCATGGGGGTCTCTTTGTAATCTCCACACTTTTATTGCACTGAATGGTCAGGGCTGAGGTGCTTTGAGACTCTTTAAGGATTTTCCACAGCCTCAGTTTACACTTAATTGAAAATTAACGCTCGGGACAAGCTGTGCTCTCACAAAGTTCTTTAGCAGTAAGATTCATGGACTTATCTACTTCGCATTCTATCATTCTGGTGACACTTTACTCTCTCACACTTATCGAATCTAACCATCTGTGGCTTCTGGGCAAGGGTAAGCAGCTGTTCCATAGTCTGTTGATGCTGCCATCTGGGATTAGTATCTAACAGAGCAGGTACTTTTTGTTAGAACATAAATCGGACCTCAGATAAACCAACATTCTATGACGATAGATCTCAGTTTGCTGCCCAATCTATCCTGGTTTCTGGTCACAGTTCATGGATGATGTGGTGCTGGACCCAAGGGAAACTGAGAAATTATTTAAGGTATGACTTAAGGTTCAGTTCAGTTCAGTCGCTCAGTCGTGTCCGACTCTTTGCGACCCCATGAATCGCAGCACGCCAGGCCTCCCTGTTCATCACCATCTCTCGGAGTTCACTCAGACTCACATCCATTGAGTCAGTGATGCCATCCAGCCATCTCATCCTCGGTCGTCCCCTTCTTCTCCTGCCCCCAATCCCTCCCAGCATCAGAGTCTTTTCCAATGAGTCAACTCTTCGCATGAGGTGGCCCAAGTACTGGAGTTTCAGCTTTAGCATCATTCCTTCCAAAGAAATCCCAGGGTTGATCTCCTTCAGAA
>SJYT01011520.1:0-13792 GCA_006410635.1 Cephalophus harveyi
TCCGGGAGATGGTGAAGCACAGGGAAGCCTGGAGTGCTGCAGTTCATGGGGTCGCAAAGAGTTAGATGTTACTGAACAACACAATGGACTCCAGCGAGAGTCCTCTATCCTGGTTGGAGACCTTATTTTTACTACGTGTTGCCTGGAATACTCCTATCAGCAGAGACTCCCCCTCTTACCGTCTTTGAATTTATTGTCTCATAAAAGTGAATGATGGGATGCCCCTGGTGGTTAAGACAGTGGTTAAGACTCCACACTCACAGTGCAAGGGACCCAAGTTCTGTCCCTGGTGAGAGCTAGATCCCACATGCCATAACTAAAGATCCTGAATGCTGCAACAAAGATCTAAGATTCCATGTGCCACAGCTAAGACCTGTTGCAAATAAATATTTTTTTAAGAAAGTAAATGGTTCAGAAGTCCTTGAAAGTAGCCCAGCCTACGATGTAGGTAAATATCCCTTTCAGTGCCCATATTCTATATTAACCAAAACCCTCAATGTAAAGGGTCCCTTCCATTCATCTCAACATTGAGCTACAGATGTGTTTCACACGATGGATGTTTGTGTGTCCACATGTGGCATCCAGGGCTGGCCCCTAGAGTCTGAAGCTTCCCCAGAACCGTGGGCGAGGACTCTCTCTTCTTGTGGCCACGTTCAGGATTCACCCAGGAGCACAGCACACAGATGCCTGCTTGGGGCAACCCACTTTGCATTGAAAAATTGATCCTGAGCCCAAATATCACATTTTTTTTCATCCCTCTTCACCCCTGACTTCGTGAGAAAATAGGACATGTTGACTCCCTGGAAGTCTTGTGTGTGTGTAAAGTAACTATATCCCAATTTTAAAAAAAGACACACAAAAAGACACACAGACACACACGCCGGATTTCAAAGACTTTGTACCAAAAAAGGATGCCAAATATCTCGCTTGTAATTTTTATGATCATTACATGTTAAGCAGATAGTAGTTTGGATGTACTGTGTTAAATAGAAAACATTGTTAAAATAATCTTAATCTGTTTAGAAAAATAAAAGAGAATTTGGTTTAAAAAAAGAAAAAGGAAGTTTTCAGGAGCTTTCTTAGCAAAGGATTCCAGTTTTCCAGGGACAAGCAGTGGAGATACAGTGGTTCCTAAACCTTCTCCTTGCCCCCTGATTCTACTGAACCTTTCCTCTGACCCAGCCGCTGTGCCGGAAAGGCGAACTTGGGACTACTAGGCCTTCGTCCTGCTCCCTCGCTCTGTCTTCATTTTCTCCTTGGCAGGAAAGCCTGGGAGGCAGGTGAATTTCAGGGCCCTGACCAGGCTGGAACCTCTGTTTCCGTGAGGGGTGACTGTGTGTGTGTGTGTGTGTTGGTGGAGTGGGAGGTGGTGAGTATATCACATTCATCACGTTGACAGGAAACACATCTGTCCCTGGAGGACTCTAAAACTGCTTATTTCTTTTTTAACTGCAATATATGACAGAATCTCTTCTTTTTTCCTCCTGCCAGGATTTTTGTCTGGGTTTACGATGTCATCATTCTAATAAATGCCATATTCATTGCTTTGGATGAGAAAGACTCCTTAATTTCCTACGCAGAATGGCTTTTCCTTTCTCTGTATATCATTGAGATTCTCCTGAAATTGTACACGTATGAACCCAGCGCTTATTTTGGAAGGAAGCAGTTCTGGAACTGGTGAGTCTGTGTGTTTTTTTGTGGGTGGCCGGGGGAACATGGGTGAAGACAGGGCTTCCTGTCACACTGTGGAAACACAGCTCTGTCTGCCTAGTTTTGAGGTTTCTTTTTTGTTGCTTTTTGGTCATTAGTCTTATTTTGTTTTTTTGACCATGCTGCAGAGCATGAGGGATCTTGGTTCTTGGTCCTCCCAGGAGTCGAACCTGCGCCCCCTGCAGTGAAAGTGTGGCATCTTAACCACTGGACTTCAGGGAAGTCCCCAGGCTTCTTATAATGAAGTCTTGAGGACATGGGAACATCTGGTTGTCAGAGCTGTGATTTATGATGTCAGTTCGAATGACTGGCTAAAATTAGAATCACATCTTGAATTTGAAAAGGAATCTTAGGACACACACCCAGTGAGACAGTTCCCTCTAGAACTACCGGGCCCCACGCCCATCTAGTCTTATTATCAGAAAACATGCCCTGCATGGCTGGATGATGAGGACCTCAGCGAGCTCTTTCCTGGGCTAGATGTGTCTCTGTGATCTTCTATCCTCCAGGCTGTGTACCTCCTGGCCTCAAACCATCGCCCGCATGCTGCACACCATCTCAGGTGCCACTGAGTGTCGGGCATCATGGGCCACCAACTTTAGGAGGACACAGTTTGGAAAGTTGGATCTCTGTGGTCACCGCTTTCAGTGCCAAGAAACTCACTGGAGTTCTTGTGTGGCCCAACAGGAGGGACCTGACCAGTGTTGTCCAGGACCGTGGCACCTTTGTCAGAAAGAAAAGTAATGGCATGATGAATTTCATCTTTAATTAGAAAGTTGCAGAACCTCCCTGGTGGTCCAGTGGTTAAGACTCCATGCTTCCAATGCAGGGGATGTGGGTTTGATTCTAGTCGGGGAACTAAGATCCCACACGTTGCTCAGTGTAGCCAAAACACAAAAAGAAAGAAAAAAAAAAATTTAAGTGGCAATGCATTTAGTAAAATTAATGCCAAGAAAAATTATACTGTGTATTCTGAAAATGTGTCAAAGTGTTCTTGCAAGTATGTAGCTATGTTGGAAGGCAGAGTGATATGAATTAGTTGATTTCTACAGATTTCCTGAAATGATTCATTGGTACAGTCAGTCAGTGATCAAACACAGTGTTTCTTTCTTTGTATCTGCTGTCCTAAAATCATGGAAATGGGTCTGATGGCTGGATCTTGGTTTTCCCTGCTGCTGCTGCTGCTAAGTTGCTTCAGTCGTGTCCGACTCTGTGCGACCCCATAGATGGCAGTCTACCAGGCTCCGCCGTCCTTGGGGTTCTCCAGGCAAGAACACTGGAGTGGGTTGCAATTTCCTTCTCCAGTGCATGAAAGTGAAAAGTGAAAGTAAAGTCACTGAGTCGTGTCCAACTCTCAGCGACCCCATGGACTGCAGCCCACCAGGCCCTTCTGTCCATGGGATTTTCCAGGCGAGAGTACTGGAGTGGGGTGCCGTTGGCTTTCCCTAGGAGATTGGATTTAGCATTTTCTTAGGATTCACTGTATCCTGAGCTTGACAGACCTTTCTCTTGATTCCTTACTGATGTTGCTTCTTCACTGTTAGGTTCGATACGTTGATCATCATCGCAGCCCTGCTGGCCACTGTGGCCAACACCACCATTCAAGGTCAGTGTCATCACCCACTCCCAGCTTCTCTGCTTCCTGGATCATGTGTTCAATCAGTAATCTTTGTAGAATATCCATGGTGCATTCTTGGGGTGTTTGGAGCAATGCAGAGGGGATGAAAGAGAGTCAGTAAGAATGTTGCATGTTCTGGAGAGGGATGGTAGCGTTGTCTGTTTAGCTGTGTAGTTGTTGTTGTTCAATCGCTCATTTGTGTCCAACTGTTTGTGACCCCATGGACCACAGCACGCCAGGCTTCCCTGTCCTTCACCATCTCCCAGAGTTTGCTCAGACTCACATCCATCGAGTCGGTGATGCCATCCAACCATCTCATCCTGTTGTCCCCTTTTCCTCCTGCCTTCAGTCTTTCCCAGCATCAGGGTCTTTTCCAATGAGTCAGTTCTTCACATCAGGTGGCCAAAGTATTGGAGCTTCAGCTTCAGCATCTGTCCCTTTAATGAATAGTCAGGGTTTATTTCCTTTAGCATGGACTCATTGAATCTCCTTGCTGTCCAAGGGACTCTCAATAGTCTTCTCCAACACTACAGTTCAAAAGCATCAAGTCTTTGGTGCTCAGCTTCTTTATGTAGAGATTCATGTGCAGGCATCATCATACCAAACACTCACCTGGTTATTTCTCCAAAACTGCCCTTGGTCTCAGGGCTCACCCTTGACCTTCTGCCCATGCTGGCCCCTGGCCCCGGATCCAGCTGTGGCGTCAGCCTCTGCCCACCGCCCTGCCACCCTCCTCCTTCCACCCTCCTCTGGCTTCCCCACATGTGCCCTCAGCACCTGCACACTCCTTCCTGTAGAGGCAGAGAGGATTGTTTACAGATAAAGCAGGTTCTCTTTTTTCTCAAATGTTTGTTTGTTTATATCTCTGGCTGTGCTGGGTCTTCGTTGCTGCGTGTGGCCTTTCCTAGTTGCAGTGCACAGGCTCATGGGTTCTCACGGCAGTGGCTTTTCTTGTTGCAGAGCCCGGGCTCTGGGGCACAGGCTCACTTGTGGCACGGGCTTAGTCACCCCCAAGGCATGTGGGGTCTTCCCAGACCAGGGACTGAACCCATGTCCCCTGCATTGGCAGCCAGATTCTTAACCACTGGACCACCAGGGAATCCCAGACAGAGTAGCTTAACCTGACTATGAAATGAATGCTGGGGGAGAAGGGCTTGCTGAAACGTGTTCCGTAGCACGGGACCCACAGTCACTTCTTGATGATGGTCTGAAGTCTGGTCCTGCGCTCATGAGTCTTTGCTCTAGGGCTGGCAGGGCTGCTCAGTTCAGCTCTGATCAGCTTGCAGAGCCCTCCCTTCCGATTGCTTGGAGCCATCACCCTGTTCTTGAAGTGAAGTGCATATTTCCCCAGGACCCACAGAGTCTCAGGCATCGTTGAATTAAGAGTCAAGCTGGAGGCTCAGAAAGAACAATGAGAGTTGACTGTGTTCTTTTTCCAGCGAGAAAATACAACAGTCAGCAGGTACTGGATATTGTCTTGATTTTGAGAATACTCCGGCTCCTACGGGTCATCGTCAGCATTCAGAGGTAAGGATGAAACCATGGGGAACCATTGCACCTGAACGGTTTCCCCTCTCTGGGGCTTGACAGAAACCATCCTGCCTGGGAGCTAGAAACACACCCACCTGTGTCCCCAGGGTGGAACTTGTATAGAGGACCTGGGTTCTCCGGGGGCAGTGGGCGGGGGCAGGGAACCTGTGAAGATGCTGGAGGGGACCCGTGGCAGCTCCCTGAGGGCAGGAAGTTAGTCACTTCCATCCCCGTGACCTGGTCAGTCCCTCAACCGTGCTTGACGGCAGCTAATGCTGGCAGCTAATGCTAATGGTGTGATAACCATTGTCTTACTGATGTTCAGTCCCTAAGTCCTGTCTGACTCTTTGTGACCCCATCAACTGCAGCACTCTAGGCTCCCCTGTCCTTCATTGTCCATTGAGTCGATGCCATCCAGCCATCTCATCCTCTGTCACCCCTTCTCCTCCTGCCCTTAATCTTTCCTAGCATCAGGGTCTTTTCCAATGAGCCAGCTCTTTGCATCAGGGGGCCAAAGTGTTGGAGCGTGTTAAATCCTTCCAACAATGCTTAATGCAGGGGCTTTAATGATCCTGAGTTCATGGGTCATGGCATTGAAGCTCGGAGAGAGTGAGAGGTTTCCCCAGTGATGCACAACTAGAAAGAGACAGAACTAGGGCACAGACCTAGGAGTCTGCTCCCCAAGCCTGGAGAAGCCACTCTGTTTTGGATAGGCTAGATTCCTTCCTAGGAGTGTAGGGGGATGCCTCCATTCCAGGACTGGCCTGCTACCCTACAAAATACTCACTCTTTCAACCTAAGTCTCCAAGGAAGCTTTAATACAGACTGGATTTTTGATGAAGAAAAAGGTGGAGGAAAAAATCAGATGAAACTGTATGGTTTTTCTTTTTTTTTTTTTTAAGTTTTTTGTTGTTGTGGACCATCTTTAAAGTCTTTATTGAATTTATTACAATATTATTTCTGTTTTATTTTTTGGGTTTTTTTTTTTGGCCACAAGGCACGTGGAATCTTAGCTTCCCAACCAGGGATCAAACCCTCACCCACCTGCATTGAAAGGTAAAGTTTTAATCTCTGGTCCACCAGGCAAGTCCCAGGCTGGATGGGTTTTCAGCCTCAATACCCACCTTTGTTTTACTGGTGAAACTAATTATCTATCTCATGTTTTTGTTTTTTTTTTTTCTTTTAACTGGCTTGCTTTGCTCTAGGTGAAATACAAATTAACCGTCTGCTGCCCCTCCCACCCAGCTCGGTAGATGGACTGACATTGACAAAATTTAAAGGCAGATTCCCAGCCACATTTAGAGAACAGATCAGGACAGGAGGGAGAGGCATTCAACCAAAGGAGCTAGGCTGCTGTCACCTGCCCTGTTCCTTGTGTCAGAAACTTCATTTTATCCCAGATTCCGGGTGATCGTGACCACCTTAATTAACATTGGCCCCACAATGCTGACATTCGGCGGCCTGGTCTTGGTGAGTGTTTTCTTTCTGATCCACGTGAAGCAAGTGGTAAGACTTACTTATTCATTCCTGGCTGCACCGGGCCTTCGTTGCTTTGTATGGGCTTTCTCTAGTTGCGCCGGGCAGCGGCTACTCTCCGTTGCAGTGGGTGGGCTCTTCATTGTGGAGGCTTCTCTTGTTTCAGAGCGCAGATTCCAGGGCTTCGGTAGTTGCAGCCCCTGGGCTCGTTAGCTGTGGCCCACGGGCTTTAGTTGCCCAGGGCATGTGGAATCTTCCCGGACCAGGGATCAAACTGTGTCCTCTGCTTTGACAGGCAGATTCTTAGCCACCGTACCACCAGGGAAGTCTCAGAGATTCACTCTTAGCAGCTCTCTCTGAGCCTTATTTTAAGTGAGGGAAAGAAAGAGAGATGAAATCAATGAGTTCAGTGGTTTCTAGGAGCCATTTTAAAAAATATCAAATGTGCATAAACATCAGGCCTTTATACCCGCAAACAGTTCGGGTACACTGGCTGCTGTAATGAACACCCCAGCCTCAGCGGGTTAATCGCGTCACAGTTTTTCTCACCCGCAGTCCAGGGGGTATTCCTAGCCCTAACCACCAGGTGGTTCTCAGGGATTTAAGCTCCTTCCAGGGCCTGGCTCTTGTATCTGGATTGTTTTTTAAACTCTACTGGGAACTCACTGTACAATATGACAGATATGCACAATATGACAAATATTCAAAATCTAAGGAGTCGGGCTTTCCTGGTGGCTCAGCAATAGAGAATCCACCTGCCAATCCAGGAGACGTGGGTTAGATCCCTGGGTCAGAAAAACCCCCTGGAGAAGGAAATGGCAACCCACTCCAGTATGCTTGCCTGGACATTCCCATGGACAGAGGAGCCAGGTGGGCTGCATTCCATGGGGTCACAGAGTCAGACAGGAGTGAACAACAATAGCAAATTTAATCCCCTGACTTGTTAGCAGCATCACTTTGACTTTGTAAATGGAAACTCTGGGAGAGGTCAAGGTGTGGTCCAGCCAGTGTGTCTCCTGTCTCTGAACAACCCAGTGTTTGGTGGGTAAACCCCAGCCACCCTTTTTCCTGATGTTGCTGGAACTCATGGCTAGGGGGCAGCCGTTCCTGGAATGAGGGCAGCAGCCTTTCCTGCTGGCTGTTGTCACGAGGCCCGCCCCTGTCCATGTCCTCCTGCCTCCCCTCACCCCACGCGCCACCCCATGACCCTGCCGCCCACCCTAGGTGGTCTACTATGCATTTGCCATCATTGGGATGGAAGCGTTCCACGGCAAAGTCCACTTCCTGGACCCCGGTTCTGGCAGTCCTGATGCCCTGGTGTGTGGGAACCCAGCCTTAAAAGACTCAGCATTTGCCCGAGGCAGGTACTGCAAGAACAACTTCAACGACCTGGCGTCCTCACTCATCCTGCTGACGGAGCTCACCGTGGTTAACCAGTGGCACAATATCCTTTCTGAGGAGGAGGCGTGGTGGGGGATGCTCAGAGCAGCTTCTGGGAGGAGAAGGAAATGGGAACCCGCTCCAGTATTCTTGCCTGGGAAGTCCCGTGGACAGAGGAGCCTGGCGGGCTACAGTCCAGGGGTCGCAAAGAGTGGGGCACGACTGAGCAACCAAACAACGACCTCGCAGGTTTGGTGCCTTAGCTTTGCACTCCTCGCGGACGGCTTTGCCCTCGTGACACACCAGGCAGCAAAGCTGTATTTCATCGGCTTCCACGTTGTGGTCGTCATTCTCATTGTGAAGTGAGTTTGCTCCTGCCAGTGGGCCTTTCCAGATCTGCCCCCGACCACCACCCTCAGACCTACAGCCGCTCGCACCTCCCTCCTCCCTGGCTCCACCCTGGAGTTCCCTGAGGATGGGTCACATCTCCCTTGCTAGATGCCCAGGACACAGAAGGGAGGCGTCTAACTTCTGTTCACACTTGTGTTCTGTGCCAGCCAGCCGTGCATATCAGTATGTCATATACATCTCATAGCCTCACAAGTTGTTTGGGTCAGAAGGGCTCTAGGGTCCTGGTGGGTCTCCCTATGCTTCCCCACTGGGATGAACATCCTTGTGAATTGCATCCACCCTCTGCTGAAATCTGCCCAACTCCTGGGACTCGTTAGAACCTAAACGAGCTAGTTTCCTTGTTGTCCAGCTCTGGTCCTCCCCTGCCCTTGCACAGGCAGAATGGAAAGGTGCCACTGGTTAACTCTCCTCACTGGTTCCAGTTCTGTCCTGATCTGTCTTCGGGGGGTGGGGGAACTCAGCCACTATTTGAAAGCAGTTACGACATCTCAGCGCTTCAGAAGGTTTCCTTCCAGCTTGCCGATCTCTCTGATTCTAGTTCCATTGTTTCTGTGGGAATCTGAGTTCCCTTGATCACAGGTTTTCATTTTTTAAGTAACTTAGGTTATGTATTCATTCATTGGCTGTGCTGGGTCTTCGCTGCTGCTCAGGCTTCTCCCTAGCTGCAGCGAGTGGGCACTGCTCTCGTGCTGGCGTGTGGGCTTCTCTTTTTGCAGTGCGCAGGCTCTAGGGTGCATGGACTTCAGGACTCATGGCCCACGGGCTCTAGAGCACAGGCTCAGTAGTTGCTCTGCGGCATGTAGGATCTTCCCAGATCAGGGATCAAACCTGTGTTCCCTGCACTGGCAAATGGGTTCTTTACCACTGAGCCACCAGGGAAGCCCTTGATCGCTGAGTTTTTTCCCAGAGATGTTTTCTGGCTGTTGTTTCTCAGCACCCAGGGCACACAACGCTTGGCGTGACAGCCCAGCCCCGGGCCTTGTTACCTCAAGGCTGCTTTGGCCACCAACCCGCTAGTTTTGGCTGAAGAACGTCCCGGTAGAGGGAGGGGAGGGGAAGAACTGCTCAGCGCTGCTGGTCCTGCACAGTCTGGACAGAACGTGCAACGGGAACAAGAGAAGAATGCCTCCGAGTGGCTCTAAGAGAGATTTTCAGAATGCTGGGGTGGGCCGGGGCACCGTGAAAAGCTGTGGGGGTTTTTCTGCTGCTCTCCTCCCCAAAGTACGTGGAGGTGGTGGCAGCTGGGGCTCCGGCAGCACTGTGTTACGTCAAGGTGGTGAGGGGCTGGGATTCCTGGCTCACAAACTGACGGGCCACTGTGCATGTGTGTTGTGTGTAGGTAGTGACAGAGCGTGGCACCTAGGGCCCAAGGCAAAGAGAGCTCATTCCTCATGGCAGAAGCTGCAGCCGGAGCAATACTTGGGTCTGTTCCCTGAGCCCTAATCCCCACTGAGCAGCGAGAGGAGGGCCAGCTGGACGGGCTGGATTGTAGAATGAGAAATTCAAAATGAGGAAACTCTAATCCGTATATCTGGGAAGACCTGCCCATCCTCCCCTCTGGAGAGAGAGAGAAAAAGAGAAATATCTGATTTTAAAAACTTTTCCCTTGTATTGGAGCATAGCCAGTTAACAACGTGATAGTTTCAAGTGAACAGGCGAGGGACACAGCCGTACATAGGCACGTGTCCATTCTCCCCCAAACTCTGCTCTCCTCCAGGCTGCCGTGTGACATTCAGCAGGGTTCCCCCTGCTGGTTTTCTGTTTTATTTTATTTTTTAAATTTAATTTATTTTAAATAAAACAAAGGTGAAAATTTTTAATGATAAAAGGTACAATTCCCAAAGAAGATAGAGATCATAAACTGTTAGACACATTAACAGCAAGGTAACAAAGATACATAAAGCAAAAATCAGAAGAAATATAAGGGAAAAGAAAAAATACATAATCATAGAGAGACATATTAACATTTCTCTGAGAATATTTTATCAAGTGCAGAAAAAATAAGAATAGGAGCATCTTGAATGATGTCATTAATAATTTAAATATAAGAGATTTATATTTAATTTATAGTAATCATATCCTTGGGGCTTCCCTGGTGGCTCAGAGGTTAAAGCGTCTGCCTCCAATGCGGGAGACCCGGGTTCGATCCCTGGGTCGGGAAGATCCCCTGGAGAAGAAAATGGCAACCCACTCCAGTATTCTTGCCTGGAGAATCCCATGGACGGAGAAGCCTAGTAGGTTACAGTCCACGGGGTCGCAAAGAGTCGGACACGACTGAGCGACTTCACCTCAATCATATCCTACACAGACATACTAAAAATTTTGTATCTCATATGTATCTCATATTAGACGTCCAGAGGACATTTAGAAAAACTGGCAAAAAGATAAACATGACTAAATTTCAAAAAGTTTATCTATGTTAAATACAGCAGTGTGTACATGTCCATCCCAGACGCCCTAACTAACTGTCCCTTCCCCGCATTCTTCCTCTCTGGCAAGCATAAGTTCATTCTTTAAGTCTGTGAGTCTATTTCTGTTTTGTAAGTAAGTTTAAGAAAGACCGTGTTTTCACTCTTGAATGTAAGCAGGTCTCTGGGGAGGAGAGGTCTTTGCTAGCCACAGTGATCTCTGGGGAGGAGGCAGCGCCCAGCTTTACTACCAAGGGAAATCTCCAGAGGCTAGTGTACTGGGTTGGTCAAAAAGTTCGGGTTTTCCATAAGTGAATTTTTTTTTACAGTTAATACATCCCTAAATTGACTCCCAGTGCCTTTGCTCCAGGATCCAGACTGTGCAGAAACATGAGACATTCATGGAGAGTTGTCTATCAACCATTATTTGGCCTAAGCTTCCCCTTAAACTGTATTTTTGTGCTTGGTCTGGCAACACTTGTAATAAAATTGGAACCATATACAAAGAAGACTCACATTGCCCCTGCACAAGGATGACACACAAATGGGTGAATCATTTCATACTTTTGTAATATCGGGGCAGGGGATTAAGAGGTACAAACTGTTACATATAAAAGATGGGCTTCCCAGGTGGCGGTAGGAGTAAAGAACCTGCCTACCAATGTAGGAGACATAAGAGACTTGGGTTCGATCCCTGGGTCAGGAAGATCCCCTGAAGAAGGGCATGGCAACCCATTCCAGTATTCTTGTCTGGAGAATCCTGGTGGGCTACAGTCCTTAGATTCCCAAAGACTTGGACATGACTGAAGTGACTTATCATCAGCTACAACACAGGGAATATAGTCAGTGTTTTATAATAACTATAACTGGAATATAACCTTTAAAAATTGTGGATTAAAAAGCCCTCTATTTTCTTAATAGTCACTGATTAAATAGGATGTAGAGGAAGAATGATTTTCCAGATGAAAGAAAGTTGTGCCCAACGCATGAAAGACACGTTGTCATTTCTTCTTCATGTTCTTCTTCATGTTCTTCTTCATGTTTTCTTTGCAAAGATGGGCAGCCTTTTTCTCATTTGGGCTTGAAAACCCTTTGGCATTACGGTTTCCCATCACCTAGACCATGGCTGACTCAACACCCTCTGCCTTTTATTCTTTCTCAGTATTTTCATAGCGTTCATCTTGGAGGCGTTTTTTGTGGCATATTCGTTAGAAAAGAGTGAAGTGGAAACTGCCATTGAGAAGAAGATTCAGGAGCTTGGAGTGGGGGTCCAAGAGTGAGTAGCAGTTCCTGACACGGCTCATGGACTTTGGAGGTGGGGTGTTCTTGGCAGGGTCCTGACCACCTTTAACCCCCAAGGTCCCATGGCAGCCAGCTGGCTCCTGGGTGCCAGTTCTCAGAGACCCTCACCAGCTGCACGGGTGGCGTGGGGCCGTGGCTGGGAGGACAGAGAGGGGCTCAGCTGAGGGACTCGACTGTGTTCACACATGTCTTCCTCCCTGAAGGGAAGACGTGAAGGACGGGGGGCTCATTGACAACGTGGACACCAAGGACAGTGGCTTCAGTGCGGACGAAGGAGGCAACAAAAAGCAGGCCCTGAGAGGCCTGTACTTCAGAATTGCATCCAAAAGTAAGTATAACCCAACCTAAAACTGCCTCTGATCCATCCTTCTCATAGCAGCTGCTGTGATGTTTCCAGAATGCAGACCTGACCTTCAGGGGCTTTCTGTGGGTCGAGGGTAAAGACCTGCCATGGGCTCGGGGGCCCCATATCTGGTTCCCTTGAATATCTCAGCCCAGGACCCCCTATGCCTTTGCCCTTCAGCCCTGCTGGCCCTACTTCCTTGATTCCCTTGCTCCATCCTGCCACAGGCCCTTTGCACATGCTGCTTTCTCCCCATGCTCTCATCCCATCCACCCCTCCTTGCCTAATCAAGGCCTCTCCTCCTACAGGTCTCTGCTTCCTTGGGGAAGCACCCTGGGCTCCCCAAGAAGTCAGGTGCTTCTGGGAGCTCCCCCCAGCTCTCCTCCCCCATCTTTTAGCACAAGTCAGCTGCACATTCATTGTTGAGTGACTGCCTGGTCACCATCTGTCTTCTCTGCAGACTCAAAGCTCCACAGGTGCAGGGCTGTATCTTTTTTGTTCTCCATTGTATCCCCAGGAGATCAGTGGAGAAATAACTCTAGAAAGAATGAAGAGATGGAGCCAAAGCAAAAGCAATACTCAGTTGTGGATATGACTGGTGATGGAAGTAGAGTGTGATGCTATAAAGAGCAATATCACATAGGAACCTGGAATATTAAGCCCATGTATCAAGGCAGATTGGAAGTGGTCAAGCAGGAGATGGCAAGAGTGAACATTTTAGTGAACATTTTAGGAATCAGCGAACTAAAATGGACTGGAATAGGTGAATTTAACTTAGATGACCATTATATCTACTACTGTGGGCAAGAATCTCTTAGAAGAAATGGAGTAGCCATCATGGTCAACAAAAGAATCCAAAATACAGTACTTGGATGCAATCTCAAAAATGATAGAATGGTATTTGTTCGTTTCCAAGGTATACCATTCAGTATCAGAGTAATCCAAGTCTATCCCCCAACCAGCAATGCTGAAGAAGCTGAACAGTTCTGTGAAGACCTACAAGACCTTCTAGAACTAACACCCCCAAAAGATGTCCTTTTCATTATAGGGGAATAGAATGCAAAAGTAGGAAGTCAAGAAATACCTGGAGTAGGCAAATTTGGCCTTGAAGTACAGAATGAAGCAGGGCAAAGGCTAACAGAGTTTTACCAAAAGAAGGCACTGGTCATAGCAAACACCCTCTTCCAACAAAACAAGAGAAGACTTTACACATGGACCTCACCAGACGGTCAATACCAAAATCAGATTGATTATATTCTTTGCAGCCGAAGATGGAGAAGCTCTATACAGTCAGCAAAACAAGACTGGAAGCTGACTGTGGCTCAGATCATGAACTCCTTATTGCCAAGTTAAGACTTAAATTGAAAAAAGTAGGGAAAACCAGTAGACCATTCAGGTATGACCTAAATCAAATCCCTTACAGTGGAAGTGACATTAGATTCAAGGGATTAGATCTGATAGAGTACCTGAAGAACTATGGATAGAGGTTCATGACATTGTATAGGAGGCAGTGATCAAGACTGTCTCCAAGAAAAAGAAATGCAAAAAGGCAAAATGGTTGTCTGAGGAGGCTTTACACATAACTGTGAAAAGAAGAGAAGTGAAATGCAAAGG
>SJYT01011521.1:1232-28382 GCA_006410635.1 Cephalophus harveyi
AAAAAAAAAAAAAAACCTTGCAGATAAAAGAAGTTTCAAAAAGGAACTTATATCTGCCGAGTGATTGTCAGACTCAGAAGAATTTCAGCAAATTTGAAGCCAGGCAGCCTGGCTTTATATCTCAGCTCTGCCGCCTCCTAGCTCTGTGCTCTTGAGCAAGGGACTTAACCTTTTCAAGTGTGGGTTTCTTCATCAATGATGTATAGATAATGAAACCCAGGGGATGAAGCATATAAACTACTCACCACTTAGCAAACTGTCAGCTCTGTTTATTCAGAGGCCTTTGATAATTAGCTGCTGCTTTTCTGACTCCCTCCCCAGTTATCACTGCCCATGGGGGAGTTTATGCTTCGGTGGGCACTTTTATTGGACAATCTTAATGATGGCTTTTACACAGAAACCGCTAAATGATTCCCTTGAGCCTGAGGCAGGATCAGCTATTATTTCCTGTGTTTTCTTACCATGTCTGAGGCTTTTTTAGAACAACTTATTTCATGCACAGATTCATTTGAATAACTTTCTGAGACCTGCTCTGTGGGCCAGGTCCTGAGCTAGGTAGTGGATAATCGTCCCTACCCTCATGGAGTTTCTGACCGAAGAGGGAAGAGGAAATCAAGAAAAAAGGACTCTACTGTGAAGTTTTTGTATCTATTAGGTTGGCCAAAAAGTTCATTCAGGTTTGTCCTTAAGCTTTACTCGAATGAACTTTTTGGCCAACCTGATACAGTGTGACAATGATGAAATTATGAGTTTTCACCTGGGCTTCCCAGGCGGCACTAGTGGTAAAGAACCCACCTGCCAGTGCAGGAGACATAAAAGACATGGGTTCGATCCCTGAGTAGGGAAGATCCCCTGCAAGAGGAAATGGAAACCCACTCCAGGACTCTTGCCTGGAGAATCCCATGGACAGAGGAGCCTGGTGGGCTACAGGCTGCAGAGGCTGCAGAGAGCCAGACACGACAGAAGCAACTTAGCAGGCAGCACTTCTTCTCTATAGGAGGTACAGAGGATCATGTGGCTATGACTGCGTACGGTAAAGGAATGGGAAGAAGAGGATATTTCCGTGGCTTCGACAGCTTTGCTCCCTCTGTATTGTCCTCATAGAGCCACATGCTCCCACTTTCAAAAATATAGATGACTCCAGCTCATTGTTTAGCTTTGTAGTTGTTTCCTAAATGTAGCAACTATGAAATATCCTTGGAGGGTGGGCGAACTAACACCTACCTCCCTGAGAGCAGACAATATTCCTGAAAGCTCAAGTCAGTGTTCACTGAGCACCATAACTCATTTGAATCAAGGAACAAGGAATTCCTACTGTGCTGAATACAAGTTTGTCTTTATGATATTCCTGAAAGAAAGAACTTGAGAAGGCTAACAACACAAAATGTTTTGGGACTTCCCTGGCCATCCAATGGTTAGGACTCTGCACTTCCACTGCAAGGAGGCACAGGTCTGATCCCTGGTCCTGGTCGGGAAAACAAAGACTTCACAAGCCAAACAAGCAAGCAAAGGTTTTGCAACACTATAGAAGTAAATATTTTCCTAAACAATTGAAAACGAGAGGTACCCATCCAACTCTAGTCTTTGATATCCTCATAATGAATGCTATTGGTTTATAAAAGTAGGAAATTTAGTGGTCAATTCCTTATGATTCTAGAGAAACAGAATTTTAGAACTTTGAAGCTAAAAAGAACCTTACAGAACTGGTCCAACTGCCTTCTTTTAAAGACGTGTCTATTAAAAGAAGGAGGACAGGGTAAGGATGTTCTGCTGATTTTAGCCAACCTTCACATCATTGCATTTAAGCAAAAAGTTTCTTATTTCAATTATTTTCTGATTCAGATAGTCCTCCCCTCTAATTAGCTTGAATTAATGGGCTTTTAGGAATAGCACCTTTTAAATGAAGAGACATGGCTAGAAATTAAGCAAACAACCTACCACACCAGTGTTTGGAGGCAAAGTTCCTGTTCAGGTCTGTTCCGACACAAGCATTTTTTTCATGTAAAGAACGATTCTTTCTCCACATTCGATCCTAAATAAACAAAACACAGATTACCAGAGCATCCATGTTTGCGGTTTAGGAAGGATGCCACTTTTAATGACAAAGTGGGCAGTGTCGTGTTTCTCTCCTTTAACGCCATCTCTTCACCCGGTCACTGTCTTCACAGTACTTCTTGCACGGCCCCTGTTCTATCCAGGTCTTAATTGGGTTCACTCAAACTTGAATCAAATCAAATGGTGGTATTTGATGAGCTTTGACCTACCAAAAACAAAAATTTCAGCTGGTTTTGTAGGCTGCTTACTGGCCTTCTGTTAGGTCTTATTTCCTTTAATTTTATGCATTGCCATTTTCTATCTTCTGTCATTCTAAGAAAAGTAAAATAACTTGGTGTTTCAGCTCAAAACTATGAGTCATGCANACCATGTCTGAGGCTTTTTTAGAACAACTTATTTCATGCACAGATTCATTTGAATAACTTTCTGAGACCTGCTCTGTGGGCCAGGTCCTGAGCTAGGTAATGGATAATCGTCCCTACCCTCATGGGGGCTTCCCTGGTGGCTCAGAAGTTAAAGCGTCTGCCTCCATTGCGGGAGACCCGGGTTCAATCCCTGGGTCGGGAAGATCCCCTGGAGAAGGAAATGGCAATCCACTCCAGTATTCTTGCCTGGAGAATCCCATGGATGGAGAAGCCCAGTAGGTTACAGTCCATTGGGTCGCAAAGAGTCGGACACGACTGAGCGACTTCACCTCACCTCACCTCACCTCACCCTCATGGAGTTTCTGACTGAAAAGGGAAGACAAAATCAAGAAAAAAGGACTCTACTGTGAAGTCTTCATATCTATTAGGTTGGCCAAAAAAGTTCATTCAGGTTTGGCCTTGAGCTTTACTCGAATGAACTTTTTGGCCAACCTGATACATTGTGACAATGATGAAATTATGAGTTTTCACCTGGGCTTCCCAGGCGGCACTAGTGGTAAAGAACCCACCTGCCAGTGCAGGAGACATAAAAGACATGGGTTCGATCCCTGAGTAGGGAAGATCCCCTGCAAGAGGAAATGGAAACCCACTCCAGGACTCTTGCCTGGAGAATCCCATGGACAGAGGAGCCTGGTGGGCTACAGTCCATGAGGCTGCAGAGAGCCAGACACGACTGAAGCAACTTAGCAGGCAGCACTTCTTCTCTATAGGAGGTACAGAGGATCATGTGGCTATGACTGCGTACGGTAAAGGAATGGAAAGAAGAGATATTTCCGTGGCTTCGACAGCTTTGCTCCCTCTGTATTGTCCTCATAGAGCCACATGCTCCCACTTTCAAAAATATAGATGACTCCAGCTCATTGTTTAGCTTTGTAGTTGTTTCCTAAATGTAGCAACTATAAAATATCCTTGAGGGCGGCCGAACTAACACCTACCTCCCTGAGAGCAGACAATATTCCTGAAAGCCCAAGTCAGTGTTCACTGAGCACCATAACTCATTTGAATCAAGGAACAAGGAATTCCTACTGTGCTGAATACAAGTTTGTCTTTATGATATTCATGAAAGAAAGAACTTGAGAAGGCTAACAACACAAAATGTTTTGGGACTTCCCTGGCCATCCAATGGTTAGGACTCTGCACTTCCACTGCAAGGAGGCACAGGTCTGATCCCTGGTCCTGGTCGGGAAAACAAAGACTTCACAAGCCAAACAAGCAAGCAAAGGTTTTGCAACACTATAGAAGTAAATATTTTCCTAAACAATTGAAAACGAGAGGTACCCATCCAACTCTTGTCTTTGATATCCTCATAATGAATGCTATTGGTTTATAAAAGTAGGAAATTTAGTGGTCAATTCCTTATGATTCTAGAGAAACAGAATTTTAGAACTTTGAAGCTAGAAAGAACCTTACAGAACTGGTCCAACTGCCTTCTTTTAAAGACGTGGCTATTAAAAGAAGGAGGACAGGGTAAGGATGTTCTGCTGATTTTAGCCAACCTTCACATCATTGCATTTAAGCAAAAAGTTTCTTATTTCAATTATTTTCTGATTCAGATAGTCCTCCCCTCTAATTAGCTTGAATTAATGGGCTTTTAGGAATAGCACCTTTTAAATGAAGAGACATGGCTAGAAATTAAGCAAACAACCTACCACACCAGTGTTTGGAGGCAAAGTTCCTGTTCAGGTCTGTTCCGACACAAGCATTTTTTTCATGTAAAGAACGATTCTTTCTCCACATTCGATCCTAAATAAACAAAACACAGATTACCAGAGCATCCATGTTTGCGGTTTAGGAAGGATGCCACTTTTAATGACAAAGTGGGCAGTGTCGTGTTTCTCTCCTTTAACGCCATCTCTTCACCCGGTCACTGTCTTCACAGTACTTCTTGCACGGCCCCTGTTCTATCCAGGTCTTAATTGGGTTCACTCAAACTTGAATCAAATCAAATGGTGGTATTTGATGAGCTTTGACCTACCAAAAACAAAAATTTCAGCTGGTTTTGTAGGCTGCTTACTGGCCTTCTGTTAGGTCTTATTTCCTTTAATTTTATGCATTGCCATTTTCTATCTTCTGTCATTCTAAGAAAAGTAAAATAACTTGGTGTTTCAGCTCAAAACTATGAGTCATGCATTTCTTTTTTTTTAATTGAAATGTATTTGACATATAACATTGTATAGATTAAAGACGTTCAACATGTTCATTTGATTCATTTACATATTATGATTACTGCTATCGGGATAATTAGCACTTCTAACCTGTCACATTAATTCTCTTTTTTGTGGTGGAAACGATTAAGATCAAGTCTTTTAGCAAGTTTGATGATAATACAAGGTTGTTGAATCATGAGTTTCAGTGCTCTCTTTCGATTGAATTCAACATTCACTTAAAACCTACAGGAAGCAGAGTTGTGAAAATACCTCTAGTTTGATGGTGCCTGTGATTGTAATGATTCAACTCGGTTCCTAAATGTAAAGCAAAAATACCCCATTGGGTTCTTGGGGTAATCTGGGAATTTAATCTTGTAAACAGTTGTATAGACTTTGTTTGAGTTCTGGGTTGGGATGACATGGCACCCTCTTCCCTATTCCACCAACCCTTCTGCCCAGTCTGTTTCCAACCCCAGGCCTGTGATTCTGGCAGCAATAGTTTCTCTGAGGAAATTGGGTTCTCATACTTCAGGGATTGGTTGGCAGAGTTAAGATACAAAAGACGGTTGCAGAGTAAGACTATCTAAAGTGTGGCTGAACTCCACTGGGAGTCCAGTGAAGGCATAAATTTATTGTAATATCAATCTATAAATGTGACCATTTATTGAACCCCAATTTTATGTTAGATACTATACAAGGTATTTCCCATTTACTTAGTTCAGGGTTTGCTCATTACCCCCTAAAAACTTTTATTCACTGTATTCATCTTCCCTGAGATGACTTTTTCATCAATCTCTTTCACCATTTCCATCTCTTCTGCTTAATTAACCACTACATAAAATAATTCCTGTATAATTCCTTATGTTTCTAATCACTGCAATTATGCCCATTCCCCTGAGTGTTTAAATGTGCTATTCAAGTATGTTTTTCATATATGTTTGACTGTTTTTATAATTTAAAAAATTTTTAATTAAAAATCATTATTAGAGTTTAGTTACTTTACAATGCAGTCTCTTTTTTTTTACACAAAGAATTAATTTATTTCAACCAACATTAACAAGTCAGAAAATTGAAGTTTTTATATGCCTGCACTTGTACACATACACACCTATGAATAAACTCAAGCAAGAAGTGTGCAGAAGTGTACAGGCCAGAGTTTTTATGTGCTCCTCATTAAATTAGAAAGGACCGTACTTCATATTGCTTGAGTAATTTTACGTGAATCATGATGCTGTTGAATTAAAACGGTTTCCAGTGTAGACAAGACTAACCAAGATGCTCCTATATATATGTTCATGATTGAGTTAAAGGGTACTAGGATTAAATTTGCATATTGGTTAGCATGCAATTCTGTTCTGATGCACATTCCGTTAGAATGCCATTCTAATTCTTGCAATTCATGATTTTTATAAATCAAAATACCATCCATACAACTCCCATCCCAGTAAGAATGAACGGATGGGGGCACTGTGTATCAAGGCGGCTAACATCAAAAAAGAGATAAAACCAGACCTGTGTCACTCTTGTTGGGAAAACACCCCATCACAATGAAGTAGTCCTGGCAAAAAAAGTCAAATCTGCATCTTATTAATCTTCCAGAATCCAAATATCAAGTTTCAGAAAATACAGAGGACAAAGGAACGTGTTAAACATGGCAACACAATGAGTAAATCCAGGCAGGAAACTCTCTTCTTCAGTGAAACAAATTTCAGGGAAATAGAGAGAAAGAGATATGGGGAGAGAATCTATGGATTAAAATAAAAATAAAGGCTATAAAGCAATCACAATATATCAACCTTATTTGGATCCTGAACCAAAGAAATTAACATTTTTAAAAAGCTGTGGTATGATCGGAAATTTAAATACTGATTAGAAATTTTATGATAGTAAATAATTATTGATCATTTTTAGGTATAATTGTATTGCTATTTTTTAAAACCTCAGTTAGATGCATCCTGAAATATTCATTGATGAAATGATATGGTATCTGAGATTTCCTTCAAAAGGATATGGGTAAGATAGAAGGGAGGTGGGGATACAGGGGAAAAAAGATTGGCCATGAATTGATTGGCTATGTGATAAAGTACATCAGAGTTTACCATACAATTATTTCCACTCATATATGTTTGAACTTTCCCATAACAAATTAAACAAAAATTTTTTTATAATAAAACCATTATGCTGGGATCCAGGATTCTATGAATAATTCTGTCTGTGTATCCTGTATGCTCTAAATGAGTATATTTTGTTTTCTTTGCCTTCACCTACCTTTTTCCATGTGTAGTCATAACCATCCACATTAACCACTGGCATTATATAGAAATCCATGTTCTTCAGAAGATTGGTACGCATCTCTTCTTTCCCATAGTAATAAGTTACCTATGGGTTAAACCAAGTATATTTGATAGCATATCTTTTATCTCCTTCTAAACTTAGCCTGTTTCTTTTTTTTAATTGAGATATAATTGACACATAATCTTGGAACAACACAGGTGTGAACTGTGTGGGTCCACTTGTAGACATTTTTTTCAATATTAAGTACTAGAGAACTACACGATCTGCAGTTCATTGAATCCACAGATGCAGAACTGTGCACAGATGGAGGGTCTACTTATAAACACATATAAATTTACATGTGGATTTTTGAGTGTATGGAGGGTAGGTGCGCCTAACCACTGCATTGTTCAAGAGTCAACTGTATTAGGTTCAGGTGTATTACCTAAGGATTCAATATTTGTATATATAGTGAAGGAATCACCACAATAAGTCTAGTTAATATCCATCTAGCTAACATCCACTAAACTTGGTCTAAGAACACAATTTAGTGACTAAACAAGAACAAAGCTTTGGCATAAATTCTTCATTTGTGGTAACATGGCTGCATTTAAATTCGTGGATTAGTTCACAATTTTTTGCTGATTTAAATTTTACTCAAAAGACTTTGTTAAGAAACATTTTTCATTATCGATAGAAGAAAAATGTCTCTCTAAAAAATTGAAGTATAGTTGCTGTACAATTTTATGTAAGTTACAGGTGTATAATACAGGTTCACATATACCCACAAAGGAAACCATCAACAAAACAAGAAGACAACCTACTGAATGTGAGAAAATATTTGCAAATGATATGATCAATAAGGGGCTAAAATCCAAGAAAAATGTCTTCTAAATCTTACCTTTGCTATAGGTAAACATTACCATTTTTCTTTAAATATTTAAAATACTATATCTTTATCTCCCTAGATTGGAGAAGGAAATGGCAACCTACTCCAGTGTTCTTGCCTGGAGAATCCCAGGGACGGAGGAGCCTGGTGGGCTGCCGTCTATGGGGTCACACAGAGTCGGACACGACTGAAGCGACTTAGCAGCATCTCCCTAGAACAACCATAATAGTCAAATTTAAATTATTTGCCATAGGTAACCACTTACTAAATATGGGAGAAAGGAAAGAAAAAGTACAAGTTAATTTTTGACCCACTATAGGTCAGAAAGAAAAGCTTGATGAAAAGGAAGCAGTTTTATAGAATGAAAGAAGCAATATTTTAAGTAGTTGAGCAACTAGTGAAATCATTTTTATGCTACAAACTAGTAAATTTATGTTAGAGTCATTTTTTTCAATAATAATGTAGCATTCATTATCAGAAAAAAATTAGGAGATCTTATTTTCTTTAAAATGAGAAAGTATTTTTATTTCTACAGTGGTTGCTGAACTTTTAATAGGTATGTCCCATGGTCAGTTTCTTTGTCTTTTTCACTCTCCTTATTTCCTTCCTACTTGAGCAATGGCTGGATGGAAGTCTTTCAGCAAAAAGTTAGTCTCTGAGAGAAGATCAAATATTAGCCTGGAAATTTGTTTAATAAGCAGGGCTCCAAACAGAAGGGGTGAGTGAGAGCTGAAATAAAGCCTCTACTCTGTGTGTCAAGCCCGACCCTTATGTGGGGCTGCAGCTGGAATCCCAGAGGAAGGGCACCTATTTTTTTTAAACAATTTATTGAGATATTATTCATATACTAGAAAATTCAGCATTTTAAAGTGCACAGTTCAGTGGGTTTTCTATTTCACAGAATTAAGCAACCATCGCCACTGACCAATTATACGATATTTTCATCACCACCCCCCTCAATGTTGCTGTCGTTCGGTCACCCAGTCATGTCTGACTCTGTGACCCCGTGGACGGCAGCAAGCCAGACCTCCCTGTCCCTCAGCATCTACCAGAGTTTGCCCAAGTTCATGATCATTACATCAGTGATGCTGTCCAGCCACCTCATCCTCTGATGCCCTCTTCTCCTTCTGCCCTCAATCTTTCCCAGCATTAGGGATTTTTCCAGTGAGTCGTCTGTCCACATCAGATGACCAAAATATTGGAACTTCAGCTTCAGCATCAGTCCTTCCAGTGAATATTCAGGGTTGATCTCTCTTAAGATTGACTGGTTTGATCTCCTTGCTGTCTGAGGGACTTTCAGGAGTCTTCTCCAGCATCACAGTTCAAAAATCATCAATTCGTTGGCATTCTGCCTTCTTTACGGTCCAGTTCTCACAATCCCCATCAACACCAAAAACTCCCTTTAGGAGTTACCCCTTTCTCCCTTCTCCCCCAGCCTCTGGCAACCATTAATCAACTTTCTGTCCCTGTACATTTGTCCATTCTAGACATTTCATGTTAGTGGAATAATAAAATATATGGCTTTTTCTGTCTGACTTCTATTTCTTAGCAAAATGTTTTCAAGATTCATCCATGTTACAGCCTGAATCAGTACTTCATTCCTTCTCATTGCTGAATGGTATTTCATTATAAGGATATGTCACATTTTGTCTGTTCATAAGCTGATGGACATTTGGATTGTTTCCACTTTTTTTTTCAATGTTTTTTGGCTGCAACATGCAGCATATGGGATCTTATTTCCCCAACCAGGGACTGAATGGTGCCCCCTGCTTTAGAAGCATGGAGTCTTAAGCACTGGACTGCCAGGGAAGTCCCTGTTTCCAGTTTGGGACTTATGAATAGCGTTGCTATGAACATTTGTAAACATATGTGTTCAAATCTCTTGGCTGTATACCTGAGCAGAATTGCTGGGTCAAATAGTAACTCTATGCTCAAAATTTTGAGGAACTGTCAAACTGTTTTCTAACATGGTTGCACCATTTTATGATCCCAACAGCAATGGATGAGAGTTCCAGTTTTTCCATACTCTTACCAATATTTGTTATTTGCTATTTAAAAAATTTTGCCATCCTATTGGGTAGGAGGGCTTCCCTTGCGGCTCAGCTGGTAAAGAATTCACCTGCAATGCAGGAGGGCTGGGTTCGATCCCTGGGTTGGGAAGATCCCCTGGAGAAGGGAATGGCTACCCACTCCAGTATTCTGGCCTGGACAATTCCATGAACTGTCTAATCCATGAAGTCACAAAGAGTTGGACACGGCTGAGTGACTTTTGTTTCACTTCACTTCATTGGGTAGGAAGTGGTATCTCTTTGTGGTATCTCAATGACTAATGCTGTTGAGCATCTTTTCATATGCTTATTGACTATTTGTATATCTTCTCTGAGAATTGTCTTTTCAGATATTTCACCCATTTAAAAACTAGATTATTTATCTTTGCATTGTTTATTTGTTAAGGTTATTTCTATATTTTGGATATGAGTCCCTCATCATTTATAATTTGCAAAGATTTTCTCCCATTCCGTGAGTTATCGTTTAGCTTTCTTGATAGTGTCCTTTGAAAAGCAGAAAGGTTTTTATGCCATTCTCCCAAATTTTGATAGAGTCTCATTTATCTCTTTTTTCTTTGGTTGCTATGCTCTTGGTGTCAGATCTAGTAGTTTGTTGCCTAATCCAAAATCACAAAGATTCACTACTTCTAAGTTTTCTTCTAAGATTTTTGTAATTGTAGCTTTTAAACTTAGGTGTCTGACCCACTTTTAGTCAATATTTGCATATGTTGTGAGTTAGGAGTCCAGATTCTTTTTTTGTTTTTTTGGCATATGGGGAGCTGATTGTTTCAGCAATGCATGCTCCCTTTTGATTCTGCACAAAGGCACCACCTGGACTAATGGTGAGCCTCTTCAGGTCTTTGATTAAAGAAGATGACAGTCCAGAGCAAGTGGGGATTGGTGACAATCTGTGGAGTAACAGCAGAATGAAACCAGTACCTCAGGGGAGAGGATTAGGAAAGGGAGAGTAGAGAGAAATTGCAATAAGGAGACTTCTTAATGCCTGTAAGTGGAGATGTGGGCCCCAATGGAAGGATGACCTGAATCGGGATCCTCAGGACCTAGGGTATTTTTCTGTTTCGGGATCCTCAAGACCTGGAGTATTTTTCTGATTGGCCAAGGGAACTTGGTAATGGGGCAACCTGTGTTTCCTTCAGGCATGTGGGGATTAAGGGTAGGGTTATATACATAGACATAGAAAATAAACTAATGGTTACCAAAGGGGAAGTGGGGGAGGAACAAATTAGCAGTTTGGGATTAACATATACACACTGCTGCTGCTGCTGCTGCGTCTCTTCAGTCGTGTCCGACTCTGTGCGACCCCACAGACGGCAGCCCACCAGGCTCCCCCGTCCCTGGGATTCTCCAGGCAAGAACACTGGAGTGGGTTGCCATTGCCTTCTCCAATGCATGAAGTGAAAAGTGAAAGTGAAGTTGCTCAGTCATGTCCAACTCTTAGCGACCCCATGAGCTGCAGCCTTCCAGGATACTCCGTCCATGGGATTTTCCAGGCAAGAGTACTGGAGTGGAGTACCATTGCCTTCTCTGAACATATACACACTACTATATATAAAATAGATAACAAAGATCTACTGTATAGCACAGGAAATTATACTCAATATTTTCTAATAACCTATAAGGGAAAATAATCTGAAAGAAATGCATATGAAACTGATTCACTTTTCTGTGCACCTGAAACTAACACAACATTGTAAATCAACTATGCTTCAATAAAAAAAAGTGGTTGGAGGGGCTTCCCTGGTTGTCCACCAACCAAGACTCTACACTTGTAAGGCAGGGGGCCCAGATTCAATCCCTGGCTAGAAAACTAGATTCCACATGCTGCAACTAAGAATTGATCTGCCACAACTGAAAAGGAAAAAAAAAAATCCTGCACACCAAAACTAAAGATCCCAAGTGCAGCAACTAAGACCCAACGCAGCCAAATAACTACATAATCACAATATTTTTAAATAAATAAAAACCAAATGGTTAAAGCCATATATTTAGCTGAAAAAAACCTACCTAAAATAAAATATAAAACAGGGAGGGATAGTGAACCAGTGAAGTTGCTCAATTGTGTCCAAATCTTTGCAATCCCATGGACTGTAGCCTACCAGGCTCCTCCATCCATGGAATTTTCCAGGCAAGAGTACTGGAGTGGGTTGCCATTTCCTTCTCTGGGATCTTCCTGACCCAGAGATTGAACCCTTGTCTCCCGCATTGTAGGCAGATGCTTTAAGAGTCGGACATGACTGAGCAACTTCACTTTCACTTTTCACTTTCATGCATTGGGGAAGGAAATGGCAACCCACTCCAGTATTCTTGCCTGGAGAATCCCAGGGACAGGGGAGCCTGGTGGGCTGCTGTCTATGGGGTCGCACAGAGTTGGATCGACTGAAGCGACTTAGCAGCAGCAGCAGCTTTACCGTCTGAGCTACCAGGGCAAAATCAATATTCTTAATTAACTTTGTGAATGATGTTGTTACTTATAAAAATATTTTCATATCTGTCATTTATCTAGTTATTTATACTTCAAAAGTATGCCATCTAGATATTTAATCATGATCCTGAAGTCATGTAACCTCTCTCTATAAGCCTTAAAATTCTGACTTGGTATATTTTAACTGTTGAAAGACACGATTTTTAAAAATAATATTTTCAACCAAGTTGAACATGTTCATGAATCTAATTATTTACTATGAATTTAATCTGTGTATCACGGGGCTCTCCAAGCATATGTTTTCTGATGAATTTTCACAGTAATCTATAAATATATTTACAGTTATGGTTCTATATCTAGTGAATGAATCACTCAGTAAGGATGATTGCTACAGAAATAATGTCTGACACACAAAGACAACACATAAATGTTTGTTGATGGAGTGATTCACCAGAAAGATAAGTAATATAACTGAAACCACTGTCTTGCAGTTAAAAAAGCAAAAAACAAGAATAAAAATGAGGAGCAAGTGTGGCAGAGGAGAGAGCACAAGAGCGAGTGAGCAATTAGAGGGCAGGAGATAAAGGCCTGACTAATTCCCCTTCCGTGACAGATGATCACTCAGCTCTCTTTGCCTGGGGGACACGGAAGCTTTGTCTTTCTTATAATCCTAGACAAGAATAACAACGCCTGCCAACAAGTTAACCAATAACCATTCGACAGAGAATAAATCTGTACATAAAAGCATATAAGACATTTTGAATGGAAGATTCTGAAATAAGCTATCATGCTCATGACCATTAAAAATACAACAAAGAGCCATCCAAGTCCCAGTGTGTGGATGAATAATTTAGACCTTATCCAATGGTAAGAACCTATTTAACCCAATAGTAGTAGGTACTGTTTAAGTCCTCTCCAGACCCCAGACTTGTATTTCAGTTTAAACCTGCAGCATTGATCTAAATTTCCAGTGCAGGAAGTGGATGTTGAGCACTGATTAAGTGGGCCAAAAAAATACAGTTATAGGGAACAGAAAACTGTTTTCATTTGTTATATAGATTTATAATCATTATAATTTTTACTATTATGACATACTCTTTGTCTCATACATGGATTTTTTTGATTACAAGGACTTCTTTAGGGACAAAAGTACCTACTACTATATATGGAAAAAAATATAATCTGCTCTGTAATGGGGTACTTTATGTTCAATTTCTAAGAGCAGAATATGGCAAGAGATATCTGGATAATTCAAGCAAAAGAAAAAAATTAATTGGGACTCAATTTAGACAATTGCTTCAGTTCTTTCTTTTAGTTAGTAAATGTATTACAACTGCAGGTGCGTGTGCTTAGTTGCTCAGTCACATCCAACTCTTTGCAATCCCATGGACTATAGCCTTCCAGGCTCCTCTGTCCATGGGATTTTCCAGGCAAGAATACTGGAGTGGGTTGCCATTTCCTGATACTATTTCTTAATTATGTTGCAGTGTTTGAAATGTGTGTTAGTCGTGTCCAACTCATTGTGACCCCATGGACTGTACCCTGCCAGGCTCTCTCTGTCCATGGAATTCTTTGGACAAGAATACTGAAGTGGGTAGACGTTCTCTTCTTCAGGTGATCTTCTCAACCGAGGGATCAAACCCAGGTCTCCTGCATTACAGGCAGATTATTTTACCATATTAGCCACCAGGGAAGCTCTCCAGTGTTTGTGTGCTTAGTCACTCAGTCGTGTCCAACTCTTTGTGACCCCATGGACGGTAACTCACCAGGCTCCACTGTCCATAACGATTCTCCAGGCAAGAATACTGGAGTGGGTTGCCATGCCCTTCTCCAGGGGACCTTCCCAACCCAGAGACCGAACCCAGGTCTCTCACATTTCAGGCAGATCCTTTACCATCTGAGCCACTGGGGAAGCCAGGGTTTAGTACCAGCTGGAAATGTAGAAAAGATAAGGCAGATAATCTTTAGGGTAATTTAAATGCTTAAATTCATGGTTCTCAATATGCATGAAAGTCACCTAAGAAGCAAGAGATAATTGTAGATTCCCAAGTCTCAACCCCAGAGATTTCAAGTTGAGGATTCTAGGAGGTGACCTAGGAAAACGCATCTAAGAAACAGGCCAGTTGAATCTACTGCAAGAGGTCTTAGGCCACATCCTGAGAAGCTCTGGGCTTTAAGAGAGCGTGAATACTTACAGAGCCTACAAACCACAAGCAGAAAGCAGGAGAGATCCACTCTCTGGCATGGATTCCACAGTCAATCCACATGGCATTTTTGGCCCTTTGTTCTTTTTTAGAAACCTGCTCAGAGAAAACCAAAAAACAATTAAGAAGAAGCTTCAGGATAATAACTTCCTGAATAATAGGGCTTTGATTTCATCCTTTTAGCAAATCTATGAAATACGCCCTGTTCTTTTCATTCCTTGGAGAATTCTTGCTTTAAAATTCTTTTTATTCTTAAACAAATACCCAATGATACCAGAGCTACATGAGAAATTGCAAAAGTAGAGACCAGAGAACTAGTGCTTCAGGCCATATCTTCACACTCCACTTAGAATGAAATGAGCATGTGTTGGGTGGGCAGCTTTCTGTGGGAAGTGGGCACAAAGAAAGGCTTGGGAGAGGGAAGTTAGTGGTGTCCAAGACAACTTTGGACTCCCTCACCATTTTCCCAGGGTGCACACTTTTATTTAATGTGTCGATCATTTCCTCATTTCACACAAAAATAAACACACATCTAACTTGACATCAATTTATTATCAACAGATCTGGGATGGAGATCTTATTCTGATTTACTATCTAGGGTACTAGTGTAAGCTGCCAACTTTCTGGAATAAGAACTACCAACTTGTCTTCAATGATAGCCTTTGATGATTTTAGAAGAATTCTCACAAACACCTCTATATAAAATGAATCATCATTCATCTACTTTTAAATATTACACAACTTTAGAATATGGAGGGAAGGGAGAAGAGTGTTGCAAAATCAAAGAGATATGTGGGGTTGGAATTCCAAAGCAAGAAAAAGAGAGGGTTCCATTTTTTAATTGTCATCTATACCACTCAGGGAGTTTTCTTCTTAACAAACCTGAAGTTACTTTTGTCCAACAAAAAGGCAAGTGTGGAAAGCTTTGGCCACAAAGGATTGAATTGTACAAAGAGAATTTCCCAACCGATTTAATCTCCTCGACTTAAAAGAAAATCCTGAGTTGTTTTGACTAGTTGCTTTATTCGACCTTCTGTTTAACTGTGCTGAGCAAATTCTCTTGGTACCCATCTGACACTGAGGAACCCTAGGGACTCACATGATGTGCACATCCTTGATTGAGACTGGGACTAAAGCTTGCAGGAAGCATGTTTTCCCAACATGTATATCAGGTCCCAGAAACACAAGTTCCAAAGAGTACATACAACAGGGCCAAAAGTAAATGTCATAGGTGGGTATGCCACGATTACATGGATCCAGCGTAGTAGACTAACTCAGCTCTAAGAGAACTCAATGATGCCTAGGGTCTGACTTGAGTTTGTACTGCAAGCTCTTGTCAGAACAGATGAAAACCCAGAAATCCTGACTCCAAATCTTATCTTTGAACAATCAAAGAGCCTCACCTATCACAGTTTAGAACATGTGAGGAAACTACGTGTGAATGAAATTTTACTAAATTAAATGTATTTCTCCAAAGATTAAATTTTTGCAGATCTTCTCTTTAATTTTTTTTTTTTTTTTTTTTTAGGAGAAAGAGTGGTTTTAAAAACAACAACAGAACTGCAGAATTAGAAATGAACAGGCAGGAATCAGTTTGGTTTCATGGTTCCCAATATTCTTCCTGTGGCCCAATTCACTGACTTTACTAAGGCCAGTTTGTTCAACTGAGAATAAATAACCAAACAGATGGTAACTGAAGCAGAAACCGTCATATCAGCCCTACTGCCAAGAATCCCAGCATTGCTCTGGTTCCTATTCTTTCCTAGTTCCTGTTGTTCAACTCCTTTGGTTCTAAAAATGACATTAATGTCAATGTTTATTCAAAGCAGATCCCTTTCCTTTTTTTGGCCTAAGTCAGTCAGTCAGTGGTGGTGCTGATAGTGGCGGTTGTGGTGGTATAAATAAAAGATGATTTGAAAGATAATCCAGACCACTCTCCTCACTTTATGAAGGTAGGCAGAAAGGTTAAATGACTTATCTATGTCACAGAGTTCATTCTAAAACTGAGGTTACTACTCTTAGATCAACACTGTAGTAACAAAGGAAAACAACTTAAAGGTAATCACCAATCACTAAAGATCTGGATATTACAGTTGAGGATCATTTGTAATACACATATTTCCAGAACTCAAAAAAACATCCAAGTAATACCAAGCACCACTGGAGAATTAACACCTCCCCAAAGCTGAAAAATCAGTGACTCTTACCATACCTTTAAAACATAAAGTGGGTACTTCTCGTATGAGGATCCAATGTGGATTTTTTCAACCATGTCAGGATACCGCTCAGTCATAACTTCCATCCAAGAATAAATCTATCAAAGCAGAAATCAGTGGTCACAGAGCAAGTTCAAAGCATTTCTCTGACAAAGGAAATAGACAAATTCTTCCAGGAAGGGTTATCCCTCTAGAAAAGGAAAACAACTTAAAGGTAATCGCCAATCACTAAAGATCTGGATATTAAAGTTGAGGATCATTTGTAATACACATATTTCCAGAACTCAAAAAATAAAAAATCCAAGTAATACCAAGCACCACTGGAGAATTAATACCTCCCCAAAGTTGAAAAATCAATGACTCTTCCCATACCTTTAAAACATAAAGTGGGTACTTCTCGTATGAGGATCCAATGTGGATTTTTTCAACCATATCAGGATACCGCTCAGTCATAACTTCCATCCAAGAATAAATCTATCAAAGCAGAAACCAGTGGTCACAGAGCAAGTTCAAAGCATTTCTCTGACAAAGGAAATAGACAAATTCTTCCAGGAAGGGTTATCCCTCTAGAAAAAATTTTGTGGAGATAAGAGGAACTAAAACACTTGAGGCAGAGTGTTTCTTCTGCTGCTTAGGAAAATCAATAAAATTAAACTTTTGAGAAGTATCAAGGTTTAGGGAAAGTGGAAATGTACTCAGAAACTTATGACAAAGTAGGGAAAGGTCATCTTTAAAGCATAACTTCTTAAGTTATTTTTATTTTTTTTTCTTAAGTTATTTTTAAAGGCTGATAATGTTGAATCCTCACCTCTGTGTATGAAATCCTATTTACCATTCAAGAGTTCATTTTTATATGAGATTTTTTAAAAATATTCACTTTTCAAGAGTAACCTAAGGAAGCCCCGGGCACTGTCTTTGCACGGGATAAATGGAGCTGCCTTTGTTTCCCACTGGATACTTGTGGACTCACCACAAGGGGTGTGAAACGATGAGAAGCAAAGGGGAGAACAATCTGGAGGAAAAAAGAATCTCTTCTACCCATGGAAGGAGTTTGATTCTAAAACTCTCCTAAGTGAAAGTCTAGCGGTTTGTGATTCTGACAGGATTATAGTAGAAGGAAAAAAACAAATAAATTCTAGGCCTGACTTAGGCTAGCCCCCACTTCAAAGCAGGTGTTGAGTGGTGGAGCCTGATCATGTTTTAAAGTAGACCAACTTCTCAGGGGCCATTTAAAAATGTTTACACCTTTTGTAATGGGAATAACCAACCCTTGGCCTCATTTCTAGGAAATTCGCTGAAGGTAATTTCAAATAGCAGTCCTAGCTGAAGGGAACAGGAGTACCGTTTATCCTTGGGTCTTCTGACAGGAGCGTAACTAGGGCGAGTGGTATGTGTGATGGGTTGTCCTGTGCGAGGACTTAAGATGCTCTGGAAGGTCTACCTGCTGCCAAGTACCAATGCTGTCAGTGTCTGCGGTGTTGAAAACTTAACCATCCGCGATTTCCTCTGTTTACTGTGCATGCATCTAAGAGAACTGCTCCATCCAGCTATTTAGTGTCACAGCACTGACAGGTCAGTAGATTTCCTCCAACAAGGGAGGCTGTACTATATTAATTATAGTAAGGCAGCTTTACAGAAATCTTTAAATCTAATCTGCAATAATCAAGGTTACATCCTTTGAATAATGCTCTTCTTTTGCCATTTGTTTTAAGATGTGTTTTTTGGTCATTTGTTTTTCTCCCCCCTACTGTAGCTTACTTAAAATTCCCTAGTGAGAGTCAATGACAAAAGAAACCCCTTTTGCTCTCCAAGTGAACATGAATGCGGTCTGAAGAGCATTGCCGAAGGGTAAGAAAGGCAGAATTTGGGGGAGCAAGATTGCTGCAGTTGCTACAAACCTCTTAGAAAAGATTCAGGATGGGAAGGATGAAGATGTCCAAACTGTTTTCTGAAAGGTCATTGTGATGAAATGAATTGTGTTCCCCCTCAAATGCGTATATTAATCCCCAGTACCTTACAACATGCCTGGATTTGGAGACAGGGCCTTTAAAGTGGTAATTAAGTTGCACTGACGTGTCAGTGAGGGGCCTAATCCAAGCCGACTGGGGTTCTAATGGGAAGTGGAGACTAGAATGGACAGCGAGACTTTAGGGATGTGTGCACACTAAGAAAAGGCCATGTGAGGAGGTGGCCATCCACAGGTCAAGGAGAAATGTCTCAGAACAAACCACCTCTCCTGACACCTTGTTCTTGGACTTCCAACCTTCCAGAACTGTGAGAGAATAAATTTCTGTTGTCTAAGCCACTGAATAAATGGCATTTTGTTACGACAGACTGTAGCTCAGATGGTAAAGAATCTGCCTGCAATGCAGGAGACCCAGGTGCAATCCTTGGGTCAAGAAGTTGCCCTGTAGAAGAGAATGGCACCCCACTCCAGGATTCTTGCCTAGAGAATCCCGTGGACAGAGGAGCCTGGCGGGCTACAGTCCATGGGGCTGCAAAGAGTCGAACACAACTGAAGGACTAACACTTGTACTATGGCTAATTAATACTGTTTTCCTCCCATGTCTTTCCAACTCTTTCCTGGGGAGAGGGTAAGAAAAAAAATAACCTCTTTGAACAAAATATTTAAAATATACCAAAAAAATACTCTTTTTAGATGTTCATATCTTTTATTTATTTATTTAGGCTGCGCTACACAGCTTGTGGTATCTTAATTCCCTGACCAGGGATTGAACCTAGGCCCTTGGCACTGAACACAAGGAATCCTAACCACTGGTCTGCCAGGAACAACCCAGAAATATATTTTAAATACTTCTGTTTAAGGCATCTCGTTCTTCCCACCAAACCCAACACAGCAGTGACACTGTCATCTTCTCCACTTGTAAATACTGCCTACCCAACCTCTCCACTCCAGGCCACAAGGTTACTCATGCAGGGCTGATGTAGGCAGCTGGATGGAGATAGCTTAGATGGAACAGACCAAGTCAAGGTAGGAGAGAGAAAAGAGAGGGCTGAAATGTTAAGATCCCTATCCACCAGCCAGGCACATCGGTTCTAGAAGCACGCTGATCTCTGGTTTGAAAGAAAGTGTTAGTTACTCAGTCATGTCCGACTCTTTGCGACCCCATGGACTGTAGCCTGACAGCTCCTCTGTCTCTGGAATTCTCCAGGCAAGAAAACTGGAGTGGGTAGCCATTCCCTTTTCCAGGGGATCTTCCCAACCCAGGAATCAAACCCAGTTCTCCTGCATTGAAGGCAAATTCTTTACCATCTGTGCCACTAGGGAAGACTGAGTTCTGGTTTAACTAACTGGAAAGGAACAGATGCGTTTGAAGATTAAATAGAAAACTGATGCTTATTATTTAAGTGTTAGATGTCTCAAAAATATGGATATGGTTCTTAACAGTTTCTGGGCACCTAGCCAAAAATGATAAAAAAAAAAATACTTCCATTAAGGAATATAGCGGTACTCCTATGAAAGAATAAAATGTATCAAGGGATTTGTACTACTTGGAGAATATTATATTGAAAAGAAAGGGCTCCAAGGGGGTTACCCTTTAAGGGAACAAATATGGGAAAATGGCTCTTAGAGTATGATGTGACAGCTTACTGAGGTCAGCTGAACATTGGTATCAAGCTTATGTTTCCTCTGGGAAAATTGGAACCTGTAAGTACTAAGGAAAAAAACCCAATTTCTTAAATATTAAAATACAGGCATCATTATAATCATTACTATTACTATTATTATTTTAAATAGGTTCCTTCTAAAGGGAATAAAATACACTTAAACACTTTCTGCGTCCTAAATATAAGTGAATAAATTCCTTTAATTCAGTGAGATAATGTGGCAATAATTTGGTAAGAATTCATTTAGGATAATGGTCGGACTGCTATTTTTTTTTTTGTGGCAGTTTCAATAAAAAGTTTTCCTATTTTTTAGTTCCCTGTTGTTCCTTGGAATGCAGTGTTACTCCTGACAGTCAGAGATAGTCTTAGCTAGAAGAATATCTCTAGCTTAGTTAGAGGGGTAAAGTCCAAAATATGATAATCTTTCCAGGCAAGATGTCTACAAAAGGACCAATTACTTCTGTATAATCAATCTAATGGTGATTTTTTTTTTCACCTTCTTCCACCAATTATGATTCTCTAATAATTTCCCATGGCTGAAATGGCAATGCTCATTCAACGAAAACAGTAATTTTGGAAAGAAATGTGACAGCTTACCTCATTTAGTGAGTGATACTGTTCATAGTAGGAGGCGGATGCCCGGGGGCTGATGGTGTCATTGGAAGTCTGCTGCTGGATAAGATCTTCCACGTTTTCCACCAGGACCCTGGGTGATGAAACAAGAGTATGAGCTGGTTTCCAAACAGGGCTATGATTTTCCCTCGGGGCCCATTGCAGACACAACAGGCAAGGGTTGGGGAGAAAGTCACTAAGAAATCTAGCAAGCTCAAGGTGAAAACACCGCTAGCATAATGAGCTGAAATTCACAAGCCCTCTGCATAGAGCCTCATGGGCGCTGGAGAGACAGTGGCTCCTGTAGGCTATGTTTTCAGGGCCTTCAAAACCTGACCCTTTCTCCAACATTATCAACATTTCTTGATGGTGACTTATTAGTGCCTTTTAAATGAACACAGGAATAAGGAAGGTATAGAAAAGTGATCTCATTTAACTCCTCTTGCAAGGGGTCACACAGTCAACTTAGGCACAAACATTTTAACTAAGATGAAATTGAGCCATTCTGTCACCTGGGATGAACAAGAAAAAGTTAGCTGCCATTCTAATAAAGCTTTCTGTACTTTTATTTAGAGTTAGTTGCTCAATCGTGTCCAACTCTGTGACCCCATGGACTGTAGCCCACCATACTCCTCCATGGAAGAGGAATTCTCTTGCATGGAATTCTCCAGGCAAGAATAGGGGAGTGGGTAGCCATTCCCTTCTCCATGGGCTTCCCTGGTGGCTCAGACTTTGGTAAAGGCCAAGACTTTCACAACAGAAAGTCTTGAGTTAAGAGTCCCAGATGTGCCACGTTCTAGCTGGTTGACCTTGAGAAATTCCTTTGTAAATCTGAAACATTTTTTCTTACACACAGTGAGGATAGTATCCACCTCACAGGGTTTAATAAGGGTTAAAAGATACAACGTATAAAAAAGCTCAGTACCTTTCCTGAAAGGCATCAGATACTAATAACATGTTATTATAATAATCATAGTGTATTATCCAAAGATTGCCTAGCATCCAGGAAGTGCGAGGGCGGCAGGAAAACACTGATGCTTGGGTAATGGATATGAAAGGAGATATGGACAGGAGACTCTAAAAGGAAGGAAGCATGGGCTTTGAACAGAAAGCATACCTAACGCATATTTTAGTTTAGAGCCAGACATTCTGGAATGCTCGCTGACCTCTTAAAGCAAAATTCCCTTTAGCAGCTGCTTTTTAAAGTGATATCACCAAGCCTACTAAAGTGAATGACATTTTGGTTCCTAAGTCCAGGAACAGAGTATAGGAATTTTAAGAAGGAACTGGGAAAAACCATGAGACTCCACAGATCAGTGAATCTAACAGTCCATTTCAGACAAGGGACCAAGGTCTTGAGCAGTAAACCACTTGTTCAAGGTCATGGAGCCAGCCTCTTGGGCTTCATCACAAGTCATTCCAGAGACTTCCATGTGGCATGTTTAGTGTAAGTATTCAGTTTTCTAGGAAGCAATGATACCATCCACTAGTAAATGCCCTCTGTGTGTGCTCAATTGATCAGTCATGTCCAACTATTTGCAACCCCACGAACCGTAGCCCACCAGGCTCCTCAGTCCATGGAATTTTCCAGGCAAGCACACTGGAGTGGGGTGCCATTTCCTGTTTCAGGGGATCTTCCTGATCCAGCGATCAAACCTGAGTCTCTTGCATTGGCAGGTGGATTCTTTACCACTGTGCCACCTGGTGCTTATAATGTTTGTGTATGCTCAGTTCCTAGTCGTGTCTGACTCTCTGTGACTCCATGGACTGTAGCCCGCCAGGGTCCTCTGTCCATGGAATTTTCCAGGCAATAATTCTGGAGCAAGTTTCCATTTCCTAGTGGTTATAATAGTTACTCAATAAATACGGAATTATGCCTACCTGAATGGAATTCCGCTCGCATTTAAATGGGCTTTCACATTGCTTACATCAGATGCATTCACAAAAAAATGGACTTCGTATCCCTTCACAATATATTCAGCTGTTACTGGCTGCCAGAGAACAATCTGCAGTTTCAAGAAGGAAAATTGATAAAACAAAGACAGTTTTTCACATGGTTCTCATCTGTAGCTAACGCCATAAAAGAGTATCTATGAAAAAATAATTTCTGGTCACTAGTCCACTCACCGTCACCAATCCCATTCACATGTGGTAGTGTGAACATTTATTCTGTACGGGGTTTGTTTTATTCTGTAACCCCAGCAGCTAATGAGGGCCTGGCATTTACTAGGTACTCAATAAATATTTGCTGAGGCAATGAACTGATGAATGAACGCGTGAATATTTACAGTCCAACTGTAGGACTGGAGGTGTATGTCAGATGTTTAAAGAGAAATGAAAGTTGGTCTGGAAAGAAAGAGTTGGGGAGAAAGTCACTAAGAAATCTAGCAAGCTCAAGGTGAAAACACCGCTAGCATAATGAGCTGAAATTCACAAGCCCTCTGCATAGAGCCTCATGGGCGCTGGAGAGACAGTGGCTCCTGTAGGCTATGTTTTCAGGGCCTTCAAAACCTGACCCTTTCTCCAACATTATCAACATTTCTTGATGGTGACTTATTAGTGCCTTTTAAATGAACACAGGAATAAGGAAGGTATAGAAAAGTGATCTCATCTAACTCCTCTTGCAAGGGGTCACACAGTCAACTTAGGCACAAACATTTTAACTAAGATGAAATTGAGCCATTCTGTCACCTGGGATGAACAAGAAAAAGTTAGCTGCCATTCTAATAAAGCTTTCTGTACTTTTATTTAGAGTTAGTTGCTCAATCGTGTCCAACTCTGTGACCCCATGGACTGTAGCCCACCATGCTCCTCCATGGAAGAGGAATTCTCTTGCATGGAATTCTCCAGGCAAGAATAGGGGAGTGGGTAGCCATTCCCTTCTCCATGGGCTTCCCTGGTGGCTCAGACTTTGGTAAAGGCCAAGACTTTCACAACAGAAAGTCTTGAGTTAAGAGTCCCAGATGTGCCACGTTCTAGCTGGTTGACCTTGAGAAATTCCTTTGTAAATCTGAAACATTTTTTCTTACACACAGTGAGGATAGTATCCACCTCACAGGGTTTAATAAGGGTTAAAAGATACAACGTATAAAAAAGCTCAGTACCTTTCCTGAAAGGCATCAGATACTAATAACATGTTATTATAATAATCATAGTGTATTATCCAAAGATTGCCTAGCATCCAGGAAGTGCGAGGGCGGCAGGAAAACACTGATGCTTGGGTAATGGATATGAAAGGAGATACGGACCGGAGACTCTAAAAGGAAGAAGGCATGGGCTTTGAACAGAAAGCATACCTGACGCATATTTTAGTTTAGAGCCAGACATTCTGGAATGCTCGCTGACCTCTTAAAGCAAAATTCCCTTTAGCAGCTGCTTTTTAAAGTGATATCACCAAGCCTACTAAAGTGAATGACATTTTGGTTCCTAAGTCCAGGAACAGAGTAGAGGAATTTTAAGAAGGAACTGGGAAAAACCATAAGAGGCTCCACAGATCACTGAATCTAACAGCCCATTTCAGACAAGGGACCCACTTGTTCAAGGTCATGGAGCCAGCCTCTTGGACTTTATCACGAGTCCATTCCAGAGATTTCCATGTGGCATGTTTAGTGTAAGTATTCAGTTTTCTAGGAAGCAGTGATACCATCCACTAGTAAATGCCCTGTGTGTGTGCTCAGTTGCTCAGTCATGTCCAACTCTTTGCAACCCCACAAACCGTAGCCCACCAGGCTCCTCAGTCCATGGAATTTTCCAGGCAAGCATACTGGAGTGGGGTGCCATTTCCTGTTCCAGGGGATCTTCCTGATCCAGCGATCAAACCTGAGTCTCTTGCATTGGCAGGTGGATTCTTTACCACTGTGCCACCTGGGAAGCCCCAGATGCATCACAGGTGCTTATAATGTTTGTGTATGCTCAGTTCCTAGTCGTGTCTGACTCTTTGTGACTCCATGGACTGTAGCCCGCCAGGCTCCTCTGTCCGTGGAATTTTCCAGGCAAGAATTCTGGAGCAAGTTTCCATTTCCTAGTGGTTATAATAGTTACTCAACAAATATGGAATTATGCCTACCTGAATGGAATTCCGCTCGCATTTAAATGGACTTTCACATTGCTTACATCAGATGCATTCACAAAAAAATGGACTTCGTATCCCTTCACAATATATTCAGCTGTTACTGGCTGCCAGAGAACAATCTGCAGTTTCAAGGAAAATTGATAAAACAAAGACAGTTTTTCACATGGTTCTCATCTGTAGCTAACGCCATAAAAGAGTATCTATGAAAAAATAATTTCTGGTTACTAGTCCACTCACCGTCACCAATCCCATTCATACATGTGGTAGCGTGAACATTTATTCCTGTCTCTTATACACCTCTAGATGTGTATAAGAGACAGGTTCCTCTTCTGGTATCCTATCATTTTGCCTTTTCATACTGTTCATGGGGTTCTCAAGGCAAGAATACTGAAGTGGCTTGCCATTCCCTTCTCCAGCGGACCATGTTCTGTCAGCCCTCTCCACCATGACCCGCCCGTCTTGGGTTGCCCCACAGGCATGGCTTGGTTTCATTGAGTTAGCCAAGGCTGTGGTCCTAGTGTGATTAGATTGACNTATGTCAGATGTTTAAAGAGAAATGAAAGTTGGTCTGGAAAGAAAGTTGATTAATGGTGCTTTTCTTTAATAAAAATCCCATACTCTTGATTCTAACATCACATTGGTGTTTCTTTCCTTTAATCTAATTTGGCCTTTGGGCAAAACCTTCCCATAATATTTACAGTTTTTGTTTTTGCTTTTTTTTTCCGGCTTTACTGTGCTTTTTCAAAGCACTTTCACACCCATTGCCTATGATCTTTTAACTAATTCTTTGCCATAATCTAGGCAGGAGTTATTATTTTGATTGTTCAGATGAAGAAATTAAGGCTCGAAGCTAAGCCGTCTAAAAATCACAGGCCAAGCAGTGGCCAAACAAGACCTAAATGCTGCACCTCTGACACTTCCCCTGGCGGTGCTTCCTCCGTCTGCGGTGCAGTGGCGGTGGGAACACAGCGGCCGCTCTTCTGCTGGGGACGCTTAGTTCCCTGACCCTGTGTGCTGCTGTCCCCGTTGATCCCTACAGGCTGAGCTTGCGTGGCTCCAGGGCTGCGGCCAGTCAGTGATGGCGTACTGCAGGCACATCATCGCAGGCCCATTCCTGCCAGATGAGGGTTTCCTCCTGCAGCTGGCTTTGTCTTAAGGACTTACACGGTCCAGTCAAACTTTCATCAGGATTGTCCTGCAGTATGGAGGTTGTCCAGGCATACGACCCTCCTTTTTGCACAGTGGCGGCTGCTCAATGGTCTGCGGGTGCTCCCCGCCACCTCCAGCTCCTTCTTCATCCTTCACAAGCAGACCCCGTAACAAGTCTCTTATATCTCTAATCTTAGAAAACCTTAGCCCAATAACCATGGAGCCAGCGATTTTTTTATCATGATATTTTGTAACTCTTAACAGTTTTCTGCATTCGGGGGAGTTCAGTCCCAGGCATGAAAATATTAGCCAGTTTTCTTCTGTGTTTTTATGCTTACACATTAGCTAAGCTTTTAAAACAAACACCTATTCAGTTCAGTTCAGTTCAGTCGCTCAGTCAAGTCCGACTCTTTGTGACCCCATGAATCACAGCACGCCAGGCCTTCCTGTCCATCACCAACCCCTGCAGTCTACCCAAACTCATGTCTCTTGAGTCGGTGATGCTATCCAAACATCTCATCCTCTGTCATCCCCTTCTCCTCCTGCCCTTAATCTTTCCCAGCACCAGGGTCTTTTCAAATGAGTCAGCTCTTCACATCAGGTGGCCAAATATTAGAGTTTCAGCTTCAGCATCGGTCCTCCCAATGAATATTCAGGACTGATTTCCTTTAGGATGGACTGGTTGGATGTCCTGGCAGTCCAAGGGACTCTCAAGAGTCTTCTCCAACACCACAGTTCAAAAGCATCAGTTCTTGGGCGCTCAGCTTTCTTTTTAGTCCAACTCTCACATCCATACATGACCAATGGAAAAACCACAGCCTTGACTAGATGGACCTTTGTTGGCAAAGTAATGTCTCTGCTTTTGAATATGCTATCTAGGTTGGTCATAAATTTCCTTCCAAGGAGTAAGCGTCTTTTAATTTCATGGCTGCAGTCACCATCTGCACTGATTTTGGAGCCCAGAAAAATAAAGTCTGACACTGTTT
>SJYT01011535.1:0-48748 GCA_006410635.1 Cephalophus harveyi
GCTAAAGCTGAAACTCCAGTACTTTGGCCACCTCATGCGAAGAGTTGACTCATTGGAAAATACTCTGATGCTGGGAGGGATTGGGGGCAGGAGGAGAAGGGGACGACAGAAGATGAGACGGCTGGATGGCATCACTGACTCGATGGATGTGAGTCTGAATGAACTCCGAGAGATGGTGATGAACAGGGAGGCCTGGCGTGCTGTGATTCATGGGGTCGCAAAGAGTCGGACACGACTGAGCGACTGAACTGAACTGAATGTTTACAATATTACCTTAATATGGGGAAATTATGCTGTGCCTTTGAATAGAAAGCATGATTAAGGGTGAAAATTTGTTTTTAAGAAGATAATACCCATGTGAAGTTTCATGTCTATGTTATCTAGGTAAATAAACTGTAGTTCTATTTTAACCTTCTAAAGCCACCTAACTTTACTTATCTAAATACTGGGGAAATAATTTCAGAGAAGGCAATGGCAACCCACTCCAGTACTCTTGCCTGGAAAATCTCATGGATTGAGGAGCCTGGTAGGCTGCAGTCCATGGGATGGCTAAGAGTTGGACATGACTGAGCATCTTCACTTTCATTTTTCTTTTCATGCACTGGAGAAGAAAATGACAACCCACTCCAGTGTTCTTGCCTGGAGAATCCCAGGGTCGGGGGAGCCTGGTGGACTGCTGTCTATGGGGTCGCACAGAGTAGGACATGACTGAAGCAACTTAGCAGCAGCCTCAATTTCCAACAATGAGTAATTCTGACAGTTTATATTTGTTTCTCCATGTGTATGGAGTCTCCAAGCAGATCACTGTTGTCCAGTATAGGTGGTCAACAGAGAGCTTCCACAGTGTGCATGGATAACCTGCCTCCCCAACAGTGTCTTTCCATGGCCCTGTGATACATCAACACTTCATGGCCCAAATGAAAACACTCAGGTGGTTTACCAGGGGTGTACATGAAGGATAGACATACTTGGTGGAGGTGAGGATGGATATATTTGTGAGAAACATCTTTGGAAGAAATGCTCATTTTTGGCCTTTTAAAACAGGGGTCCCAACCTCTAGGACAGGTGACCTGAGGTGGAGCTGATATAATAGTAGGAGAAATCAAATGCACAGTAAAAGTAACAAGTAAGAGTCATCCTGAACCATCAGCACCACTTTCCCGGTCCGTGGAAAAACTGTCTTCCATGAAACCAGTTCTTTCTGCCAAAAAAGCTGGGACCACTGCTATAGAATATACCATATGTTTTGTAGATAAGAAGCAAACCAAGTGACTTCATACCTTTAGAGAATTTCCACACGATGGTGGGTACAGGGTAACCCTCAGCTGAGCAATTGAGGATGACAGCCTTGCCATAAATCCCGTCCTGGTCCCGTGGTTGAACCACAAACTTGGGAGGAACTGAAAAAGAGAGAAATGCCAGCTGTAATTCAGACAACACTGCAACTTATCAAAGGTGTGATTTAAAGAAATTCAAGAATTTTAACATACGGGAAAGTACAAAGAACGCTTTACATATGTGGGGAAATAAAGCACAGGATTTGCAATTAAGAACCATCTGAGGACGTATTCCCAGTGCAGGTGATTTGTCTTATTATATCAGCAACTTGATGCAGGTGGAAGTTGATTTGCACTGGGGGACACTGGATTCTGGAGTGTGGCAGTTTGACTAAACCAGGGGAATGTGACATTTTGCTTTTGATTTGTGTTATGGCAAATCTTCAGGGATCCACTCTTGGGTGTGAAAGTTTAAAGCATCGAGTATCTATTCTTCCTCTAAGAGGAGATGAAGGGAGAATTAATAGGCTCTTCCTAAAGTCAATAAAGAACACAACATGGTATTGAACTTTTTCTAAAAGTCTGATGAAAACACATGGGCCATTATTCCTGACACCAATATGCCTTCTGTGCCAAAAGGGGGCTATGGAAGCTAGTTGAATCGAGGTGCCAAGACGACTTTATAGAGTACCTATTTAAAAAATATATAGATTAAGTAACTGCTTATTTGATGAGTTTTGTGATATGCAAAAAAAAAAAAAAAAAACACCATCCCTATGCAAAATATACACATGTACTCTGCTTAAAACATACCTGGCAAGAGAAAGCAAATGTTTTGAGTTAAGTTACTGTGATTTTAGATTATTCCAGTCTTCTCTTAAAGAGAAGAAACAGATTTTTCCTAGGAGAGGTAGCATCTAAAGGTATTAGAACCCAGAAATCTTTTTCAGCAGATTAGTGGCTAACCGTAGGATGGATTTTTGATGTGGCAGTCACAAGGTCATATGAAAGGACATGGATCATGTCAACCATCGACTAGATATTTAACAAATGTGGGTGCTCTTCCTCTTCTTTCCACAATTCCTCATAAGGCTAATCTTCTCTGTTTTGCAATTTCCAGAGTTCTTCATTTGGAGACAGAAATGTGGGCTTATGTGTCATATAGGAATTCCACCCACCACGAGAAATGGACTGAGGAGAAGGCTGTGCTTGAGCCTCGTCCCTCCAGTCACGTCCTACTCTCTGTGGCCCCATGGACTGTAGTCTGCCAGGCTCCTCTGTCCATGGGATTTCCCTGTCAAGAATACTGGAGTGTGTTGCCATTTCCTACTCCAGGGGGTCTTCCTGACCCATGGATCGGACCCACTTCTCTTGTGTCTCCTGCATTGGCAGGCAGATTCTTTACCACTAGTGCCTCCTGGGAAGCCCAGGGAGAAGGTTAGAGTCTATGTTGGTTAGGATTTTAGAAGCATACTGAAATTGCATGAGCCATAGTGAACATTACTTTACCCACAAGACAGCCAAGAAGGTGGAACTGACATCAAGACAGGAAGCAGTTAGAGATGGAACTCACTGCTGTGTTTCTCAGAGAAACAGCAGAGGGTGATGGCTAAGAGCACAGAGCAAAGGCCAAACACCTGGGTTCTCTCTCCAACTTTGCTGCTTCTAGGTGGGTCATCTTGTGTTAAGTCTTCAAATGTTTCTTAGCTTTTATTTCCTCATCTGTAAACTGGGGATTCATTTTATAGAATTGATATGGGGATAATATGAGTTAAGATTATAATAATTCTTAGTACCTGGAAGATACAAAGTGTTGTAGGAGTGTTGGTTAACTTAGTATACACAGGTATGTCCAGCTTTAACATATCATTAACAGTTTCCAATCTGCAAATTAAATATTTGCACAGCCAATAGGTCTTTTCATAGTGAGCAATTTTACTTCACTAGATGGTATTCTGAGACAACTGTACTCAACACAATCTAAATATATTTAAAATAAGGTGATAAGGGATGTCTGTCTCATGGTGAGAAAATTTTCTAGGAAAACAAAAGGCTGGAGATTTTATAAAGCAAAGTTATTTTAGCAAAATTAACCTAACAACCACAAGGGTAGATTGCAAAGTTTAAGACATCATGTCAGAATCATTCTGTCCAGGGTGGTAGGTAAAAAAATGATCATCTACATTCTGTGTCTATTTGGTTGAAATTTTGCTAAGAGCACTGAATCCCTCATCAGATGGACAGAGGAATTCCTCTGGAAGAATGTTTAATTATCACTGATCCATGATCCCCCCACCTCAATTTGGTTCTAACCCAAAGAAATGTTTAAAAACATATCAAAGAGGTTTACATGGAAAATAACCACTGACATCTTGTAAGTATAAGGAAATTACAGATGGAAATGGCTCAAAAAATTGAGAATTATTTTGTATGCTCTCTTTAATCCCCTGGAATCAGGTACAGGACAGAGAAGACTGGTGTACTGCCGTTCATGAGGTCACAAAGAATCAGACACGACTGAGTGACAGAACAGCAACAACATTAGGTACTAATGACCTTCTCTGAAAATGTGTCACCTATCCTCAGATTCTCTTCCTCTTCACTGCCATGGCCTAGTCATGATGGATAGACAGGATGTGTGGTGAAGTGTCTCCATCCATCTGGTTTCAGCACCCCAGGCTGGACAGCTCCATGCACTTTGCCATCGAAACACACCAAGAAAGGAGTCTCTGCTGTCTCAGAGCCTCCTCTAATGTAACACTCACTCACTTTCATGGGTGCAACCCAGAAAAGTGGGAGATGATCGCCCACCAATGACGTATGGGCATCAGGATAAATGTCCTGTTTTTCCATCCTCCAAACTTATGGGACAACCGTGAGCTGTACTCTAACCTGTGCTTCTCACACCAGAAGGCATCAGAATCACCCAAAGCACTGATTAAAACCCAAGTTGCTAAGCCATGTCCCTAGAAGTTTTGACTCAGTAGGTCTGAGGCAGGATCCAAGATTCTGCCTTTTCTAATGAGTTCTCATGCTAACGGAGACTTCTCAATGAAGAACTGATGTTTTTGACCTGTGGTGTTGGAGAAGACTCCTGAGAGTCCCTTGGACAGCAAGGAAAGCAAACCAGTCAATCCTTAAGGAAATCATCCCTGAATATTCACTGGAAGGACTGATGCTGAAGCTGAAGCTCCAGTACTCTGGCCACCTGTTGCAAAGAGCTGACTCATTAGAAAAGACCCTGATGCTGGGAAAGGTTGAAGGCAGGAGGAAACGGGGATGACAGGGGATGAGATGGTTGGATGGCATCACTGACTCAATGGACATGGGTTTGAGTAAGTTCCGGGTGTTGGTGATGGACAGGGAAGCCTGGTGTGCTGCAGTCCATGGGGTCGCAAAGAGTCAGATATGACTGAGCAACTGAACTAAACTGACTGAAAGAGTTTCAGATAATGCTGTGGGTCTAGAGATCACCTTTCTGTGATGTGTTCTGTGTGATGCCTTGGAAGGTTCCCAGAAGGAATTAGCCCCAGTTGACCACAGCAGCAACTAGCCTATTAAAGCAACTTTTGTGGATTTTCCCCTCCTTTCTTGATCTCATTTCCCTTCCTTCTTTCACTCTGGGTTTCAGGAATTACATGTTGAATAAAAGATCTACAGCCAAACCTGTGACTAACACTGTTTTCAGTAGGAATTTAAGCTGACACAAGGTGAAAATTGGCTTTTATCTGGATTTCTGAAACAACTCCTAACTGGTATATGTGCTACCTTCTGGCCCACCTGAAGGCATTCAGCACACAGTCAGGTGAAAAATCCTTCAAAGACACTAATCACGTGATGGGACTTCTGTGATTAAAATCACCACTCCATCACATTGTTTCTGGACATAATCCAAACTCTTAGAATATTTTGAAGGCTCCTTATGACTTGGGTCCTCAATCTCAAGCTGCATCTCCTGATAGTCTCCTCTTGCAGGGTTTACCCTATTCTATCTATTCTCTGGGTCCCCCTGGTTCTTCACATGCATGCTAAGTCACTTCAGTCATGTCCAACTCTTTGTGACCCCATAGATAGTAGCCTGCTAGGCTCCTCTGTCCATGGGATTCTCCAGGAGAGAATACTGGAGTGGGTTGCCATTCTCTTCTCCAGGGTCTTTCACATAGGCTTCTGTATTTCTTTAACAAATTATCAATAATTATTATTTACATCTCAGCCTGGTGGCTCAGAGGTTAAAGCATCTGCCTGGAATGCGGGAGACCTGGGTTTGATTCCTGGGTCGGGAAGGTCCCCTGGAGAAGGCAATGGCAACCCATTCCAGTACTCTTGCCTGGAAAATCCCATGGAGGGAGGATCCTGGTACACTACAGTCCATGGGGTCGCAAAGAGTCGGACACCACTGAGCGACTTCACTTTCACTTAGCCTGGGTGCCTCCCCAGAATCATCCTGCATTACCCTGTCATAGCCACAGAAGTTTGGTGTTGCTTGGTTAAATTCCCGCCTCCCACATCTGGCTGCATCCTTGGAAAACCAAGAACCATCCTTTTCTTGCAGACTGTTAAACCCCAGCACACAGTAAAGTGTGGGAACACAGAAAGTATTCTACAAATGTTTGCTGAATGGACAAAGCAATGAATGGAAATTATGATTCCAGTTTTAAAGATGAGAAAACAGATCTTATCCAAAGTACCATGGCTCAGTTAACAACTCAGATCAGAGAGACCCTTGATGCACGAGGTCTCTGAGTAGGATGGGTCTGGAAACACCATCTGACAGAAGAAGGCACAGGGCACTGTAGGAAGATTTTGGCCAAGGAGATACAAAACTGGAGGTGGAACAGTTACACAGCTGTGAGATTGTTGTGATTTTGGCCTAAACTAGTGATAGGACACAAAGACTGAAGATTCTATATTTTCTACATTATAATTCTCATAAGTAGCTGTTTTCCTTATATACATATATATGTTTATGCATGCTAAATTGTTTAGTTTTGCCTGACTCTTTGTGACACTATGGACTGTAACCTGCCAGGCTTCTCTGTCCATGGGATTTTCCAGGCAAGAATACTGGAGTGGATTGCCATTTTCTCCTCTAGGGGATCTTCCTGACTCAGGGATCAAACCTAGTCTCTTATATCTCCTGCATTGGCAGGTGGGTTCTTTACCACTAGCACCATCTGGGAAGCCATATATGTATATAAATAAATGTTTATGGAAAGAGGAGCCTGGCAGGCTATACAGTCCATGGGGGTCACAAAAAGTCAGACATGACTGAGGGACTACGACTTTTATTCCTTTATGATATATACATATTATACATTCAGAAAACGAAGATCATGGCATCTGGTCCCATCACTTCATGGGAAATAGATGGGGAAACAGTGGAAACAGGGTCAGACTTTATTTTTTTGGGCTCCAAAATCACTGCAGATGGTGACTGCAGCCATGAAATTAAAAGACGCTTACTCCTTGGAAGAAAAGTTATGTCCAACCTAGATAGCATTTTCAAAAACAGAGACATTACTTTGCTGACTAAGATCCGTCTAGTTAAGGCTATGGTTTTTCCTGTGGTCATGTATGGATGTGAGAGTTGGACTGTGAAGAAGGCTGAGCACCGAAGAATTGATGCTTTTGAACTGTGGTGTTGGAGAAGACTCTTTGAGAGTCCCTTGGACTGCAAGGAGATCCAACCAGTCCATTATGAAGGAGATCAGCCCTGGGATTTCTTTGGAAGCAATGATGCTAAAGCTGAAACTCCAGTACTTTGGCCACCTCATGCGAAGAGTTGACTCATCGGAAAAGGCTCTGATGCTGGGAGGGATTGGGGGCAGGAGGAGAAGGGGACGACCAAGGATGAGATGGCTGGATGGCATCACGGACTCGATGGACATGAGTCTGAGTGAACTCCGGGAGATGGTGATGAACAGGGAGGCCTGGCGTGCTGCGATTCATGGGGTCGCAAAGAGTCGGACACGACTCAGCAACTGAACTGAACTGATATATGAGTTTCCCTGGTAGCTCAGATGGTAAAGCATCTGCCTACAATTCAGGAGACCCGGGTTTGATCCCTGGGTCAGGAAGATCCCCTGGAGACAAGAATACTGGAGTGGGTTGCCATTTCCTTCTCCAGGGGATCTTCCCTGTGCTCTACAAAATATTCTCATTACTTATCTATTTTATACATAATATTAATGGTGTATATAGCTCAATCCCAATATCCCAGTATCACAAGGAACTCTACCCAGTGCTCTGTGGTGACCTAAATGGGAAGGAAGTCCAAAAGGGAGGGGATTTATGTATAACTGGATCACTTTGCTTTACAGTAGAAACTAACAGAATATTTTAAAGCAACTATACTCTAATAACAATTAATTTAAATAAATAAAAGAAACAATAATTGCAAGCACATTACTCCTGTCCTCCTAGGAGGAGTAATTTTAGATGTATACCTTCTAAAATACCCCGTCCTGTCATGCAATCCATGTAGCCTGATAGTATTCGAAGTTTGGAAAGGATTCCCCATGGTGCTTAAAATGATGGTTGTTTACACGATCACTGGCTTTGGTCTATTTATTAAGGGAAAGAATGGTTTTTCTGTTTTAAAAAGAGGGATAGCTTGTTTGTAATTGAACAGGTATTTCTCAGTGTTAAATACAATCCAGTGTTTTATGTTTGGAATTCATGGCTTCTAACAGCTTTGTAGAGGCAAATAGTGGAAATGGTGACAGACTTTATTTTCTTGGGCTCCCAAATCACTGCAGATGGTGACTGCAGCCATGAAATTAAAAGACGTTTGCTCCTTGGAAGAAAAGCTATGACAAACTTACACAGCGTATTAAAAAGCAGAGACATGACTTTGCCAGTAAAGGTCCATATAGTCAAAGCGATAGTTTTTCCAGTAGTCACGTATGGATGTGAGAGTTGGACCATAATGAAGGCTGAGTGCCAAAGAATTGATGCTTTTGAACTGTGGTGCTGGAAAGACTCTTGAGAGTCCCTTAGACTGCAAGGAAATCAAACCAGTCAATCATAAAGGAAATCAATCTTGAATATTCATTGGAAGGACTGATGGTGAAGCTGAAACTCCAATACTTTGGCCACCTGATTCATAGAGCCAACTCATTAGAAAAGACGCTGATGATGGGAAAGATTGAAGGTAGGAGGAGAAGGGGACGACAGAGGATGAGAAGGTTGGATGGCATCACTGACTCAATGGACATGAGTTTGAGCAGTCTCCAGGAGATGGTGAAGGACAGGGAAACCTGGTGTGCTGCAGTCCATGGGGTCACGAAAAGGTGGACACGACTGAGGGACTGAATAACAACAACCATAGCCGTATGGAGACTGAATAACAGCAACAACCCATGACCATATGGGTTTCCCAGGCAGCTTAGTGGTGAAGAATCTGCCTGCCAATAGAGGAACACAGGTTTGATCCTTGGATCAGGAAAATCCCCTGGAGAAGGAACTGGAAACCCACTTCAGTAAACTTGCCTGTAAAATCCCATGAACAAAGGTGCCTGGTGGGCTACAGTCCAAGGGGTTGCAAAACAGATGGACATGACTTGACAACTAAACAACAACAATAACAAAGTAGCTGTATATTTCGAAAGAATGGCTGTAGGTTTCCCTAGCTGTCAACAGGGATGGGAATTTCTTTTTATTGAAGGTAAAACTGGAAGCTACTTTTGTGGTGGCAGTGGAGGGTGGCAGTGCTGTATAAATAAAGATTGCCATTCTCTGCTGGATGGTATTTAATTAAGATAGTAGTTGATCAAAACTCTAGGTTAGATTTATGACACTGGAAACTAGACTCCAGTGGCTTCCTGTAACACCCAGAATAAATGACCTGGCTCCTCCCTCCTCTCCAACTGAATGGTGAGCACACTGGTCTCTGGCTGTCCTTTGCAAACACAAAACCCACTCCTGACTCAGGGTCTTGGTACTTGTTTGCCTCTCTGCTTGTAACTGGATTCCTACAGAGAGATCTGTGACTCAACCCTCCCTTTTGTCAAGTCTCTTTCCAAAAGTCTCTTCAGAAAGCCTTACCCTGTCCATTCTTTGGGGGGAAGAGTTAGTTAGGGAGCTTGGAATCTCCATGTATCCACTGCTATATTTTAAATGGATAACCAACAAGGTCCACCATATAGCACAGGGAACTCTACTCAATGTTATGTGGCAGCCTGGATGTGAGGGGAATTTGGGGGAAAATGGAAACATGTATGTATATGGCTGAGTTGCTTTGCTGTCCACCTGCTGCTGCTGCTGCTGCTGCGTCGCTTCAGTCGTGTCCGACTCTGTGCGACCCCATAGACGGCAACCCACCAGGCTCCGCCATCCCTGGGATTCTCCAGGCAAGAACACTGGAGTGGGTTGCCATTTCCTTCTCCAATGCATGAAAGAGAAAAGTGAAAGCGAAGTCGCTCAGTCGTGTCCGACTCTTAGCGACCCCATGGACTGCAGCCCACCAGGCTCCTCCGTCCATGGATTTTCCAGGCAAGAGTACTGGAATTGTGAAACTATCACAATTGTTAATTGGCCCTGCTGCTGCTGCTGCTGCTGCTGCTGCTAAGTCGCTTCAATCGTGTCTGACTCTGCGACCCCGGGGATGGCAGCCCACCAGGCTCCCCCGTCCCTGGGATTCTCCAGGCAAGAACACTGGAGGGGGTTGCCATTTCCTTCTCCAGTGCATGAAAGTGAAAAGTGAAAGTGAAGTCACTTAGTCGTGTCCAACTCCTAGTGACCCCATGGACATAAAATTAAAAAAAAAAAAAAAAAAGGCTTACCCTGTTCATCCTGAAACTCCATTCTCTTATCACTCTCATTCCTCCTACCAAGTTTTACTTTTCATAGCACAGGTAGATGTCTGACATCATCTGTATGTTCATTGCCTCTCTCCTGCACTGGAATGAAAGTCTTTTTTTAACTTCTTAATATTATATTGGAGTATAGTTGTCTTGGAGAAGGAACTGGCAGCCCACTCAAATATTCGTGCCTGAAAAATCCCATGGAGAGAGGCCCTGGGCAAGCCACAGTCCATGGGGCTGCAAAGAGGTGGGCATGACTGAATGACTAAGCATACACATACAGTTGTTGAACAACACTGTGTTGGATTCAGGTGCACAGCACAGTGATTCAGTTATACGTATCCACATACCTATTCTTGTTCAGATTATTTTCCCATTTGGGTTGTTACTAAGTTCTATGAGGCAGGGATTGGGTCTCCCCATATTGACCAGCCTGTACAACCAGCACTCAGTTGCTGTTCAATCACTCAGTTGTGTCTAACTCTTTGTGACCCAAAGGACTGCAGCACGCCAGGCTTCCCTGTCCTTCACCACCTCAAATTCAGGTCCATTGAGTCAGTGATGCCATCCAACCATCTAGTTCTCCATTGTCCCCTTCTCCTCCTGTCTTCAATCTTTTCCAGCATCAGGGTCTTTTCCAATGATTCAGTTCTTCACATCAGGTGGCCAAAGTATTGGAGCTTCAGCTTCAGCATCAGTCCTTCCAATGAATATTCAGGATTGATTTCCTTAAGGATTGACTGGTTTGATCTCCTTGAAGTCAAGTCAAGAGTGTTCTCCAACACCATAGTTCAAAAACATCAATTCTTCAGCACACTCAGAGTATCTCTTATTTATTAAACATCTTATAAAATAGATGCTTAATAAGTATGTTTTGGAAAAAAATGAATGGATGAATGAAGCAACATGAGAGCATGAATATGGTGTCAAAAATTGGGTTAACAAATAGCAACAAGAGAGTGGCCTTTACAAGTTTTATTTTTCCTGCCAAATGAAGGTCAAGTAGGGGCTTTTTAGATAATGTGTTTGTTTCACTATGTGGTGGCTCATTATTAAAAGGCAGAAACACGGACTCATCATAAGATATAAAGAAGTGTAAGAAGACTGACCTCTGGAGTCACAGACAGAAAATCATAATGTTGGCAGCTTGCCCTGCATTAACGCAGAGCCAATAACAGGAACCAAAGGGCGGGTGTGTTTTGCCATTAATTCCAGTCCTTTCCCTCAAAATGGTTTCACCAATACCAAGGTCACCCAGCTGAGTGTGACATTAGGGTCATCATCTATCCACTGCCAGTGTAAGCTATGGGGCACACGACTAAGTGCTAGGGGTTTTTTCCTCTAACTTCCCTTGTGATAACAGCTAATTTATTTTAAATTAAGCTTTCATAAATCTTCCCTGTGACCCAAACTATCAAAAATGTGCTAAGCTGTACAATGGTCCAAAGCCGTAAGACTCTGGTATGAGGAATAAGCAGGAACTGAGTCCCCAAATTCCATTTCTCTCATTGCTTTTTATCCTACACCTCAGCTTTACAGCCTCAGTTATCACCTCACCTCCCACACACAATTTATCCCCAACTGCTGCAGCTTCTTCAGAACACTATTACCTTTTTGACTGTATTCCCTAGGCCACAATTCTAACTAATTGTGTGATGCTTGGCATTACCACCTGGCCTCCTCCCTGTAACATGTCCTCAGTCAGTACCAAAGTCATGTACACATGAGTGGAAGGAAAGGAGAAACAGAAGAGCAGGAATGGGAGTTACCACCTGTTGGCTTTGCTCAGTCGTGTCCGACTATTTGTGACCCCACGGACTGTAGCCCGCCAGGCTCCTTTGTCCATGGGATTCTCCAGGCAAGAATACTGCCGTGGGTTATCATTTCCTTTCCTGAGGATCTTCTCAACCAAGGGATCACACCCGTGTCTCCTGTATCTCCTGCACTGGCAGGCAGATTCTTTACCACTAGCACTACCTGGGAAGCCCTTATCCCATTTTACAAATAAGAAAATTGAAGTAAAATATAAGTAAAAATAGGTTAAGGAATATAGTTAAGGTAGCACAGCTAATGGGTGTCCAGATCCTGATAGAGATGAAAGGAAACAGAGGGCAGAGAAGCAGGGAGGGGGTCTGGGGAGTCAGATTGACAGGCCATGGGATCTTTGCTGGGTTCTCTTATCTGCAGAGCCACAGCCCATTGACTGATACCATATGTATCTCCTACTTCCAAGGGCAACCAGTGCTAGGACTTCTGAGGTTCCTCATCACTTCCTACATCAAGCATGTACTTGGTCATGGCAACAAGCAGGTAGGCTGACTCTGATCATGGCACCACCTGTGTCTTAGCTAGTCCTGTTTATCCCTTACTGGTCTCAAAACACATGCCTGAACACCTCTGTTCTCTTTCCTACTCATTCATTAAAGGAAGAGGAACTGGAAAGCCCTGCAACTAGCTGGGTGGTAAGGACATTTACAAATGTTATCTGATTCCATTCTCTCAGCAACTCCAAGAAGTAAGTCTCATAATTTCTAACAGATGAGGAAACTGTGACTCAGAAATTCTGTTGCCTTTTCTAAGTCATATAGAAGATGAACAAGCAGAAACGTGGACTTTAGTTTACTTATTAAAAGTTCCAGTGTTGCTGTATTTTTCAGTTTCTTTCTAACCTGACTTACACATCAGAGTTGATGGTTCTGGGTGTTGTGGGTGTTGTTTCTTCAACTTATTTTTGCATATTTTTCACGAATTAAAGGACAGATTATGCTCCAAAGTTAGCAAGTCTGCAGTTTGCAATACGGAACTCTCATTATTCTAAATGGCAACAATAAATGATCAGTTCAGTTCAGTTTAGTTCAGTTGCTCAGTCGTGTCCGACTCTTTGTGACCTCATGAATCGCAGCACACCAGGCCTCCCTGTTCATCACCATCTCCCGGAGTTCACTCAGACTCACGTCCATCGAGTCCGTGATGCCATCCAGCCATCTCATCCTTGGTCGTCCCCTTCTCCTCCTGCCCCCAATCCCTCCCAGCATCAGAGTCTTTTCCAATGAGTCAACTCTTTGCATGAGGTGGCCAAAGTACTGGAGTTTCAGCTTCAGCATCATTCCTTCCAAAGAAATCCCAGGGTTGATCTCCTTCAGAATGGACTGATTGGATCTCCTTAAGATTCTTTATTTTACCTAAAGATCTATTTAGCTTATCCGGAATGTGATCTAGCTGAAGTGGTGACAAAATTCAACTACTTGACCACTCAAACTAAAACTTGAAATTCTGAGAGCAACTGCCTAATCTAGGTATCCAAGAAGAAAGGCTGTCACTCACGGCAGCAATTATTCATTCAGGTAGAAAGTTCTCTGCCCCAACCGTTGTGCACTAGGGGCAGAGCAGAAATGGATGAGATACTGTGTTTTTCAGACCTAGAATTTCTTTGGTTCATTTTTTTAAAATGTTTTACACTTCTCTTCTGTGTTCCCTATGTATTCACTCATTGCACACATCTTTTCACTTGAAATTTTCAAAATGTTTATGACTGTTGTTCAGTTTCTAAGTCATGTCTGACTCTTTGTGACCCTATGGACTGTAGCACTTTAGGCTTTTCTGTCCTTCACTGTCCCCTGGAGTTTGCTCAAATTCATGTCCATTGAGTCTGTGATGCTATCCAACCATCTCATCCTCTGCGGCCCCTTTTCCTTTTGCCTTCAGTCTTTCCCAGGATCAGAGTCATTTCAACTCTTCACAGCAGGTGGCCAAAGTATTGGAGCTTCAGCTTCAGCATCTGTCTTTCCAATGAATACGCAGGGTTGATTTCACTTAGAATTGAATGGTTTGATCTTGTAGTCCAAGAGACTCTATGTATTCACTCATGGCACACATATTTTCATTTGAATGTTTCAAAATGATTATGATAGCTACTTTAAAACCTTACTTCTAACCCCAACTTCTGTATGTTCATTAGGTTGTTTCTTTCTTTTTTTTTTTTTAAATGCTGTTTTGAGCCACTAGGCCTTGATGTGGTTTATTATACAATTTGCTGGCAATAAATATCTGGCACAGATACTAATCCCAGATGATGCCCACTGGAAAAGAAACGTGCTGGCCTCACTCACTGAGCCTTGCCCCAACACAAATGTGTGAACAAAGTAAATGCTGTTTTGAGCCACTAGGCCTTGATGTGGTTTATTATACAATTTGCTGGCAATAAATATCTGGCACAGATACTGATATTAAAAATGCCATTAAAAAAGAACTAAAAGAGGTGAGAATGCCTTTCAACCTGGAGGTAGGCGAGATCCGAATGGATGCAGAGAAAGAAATGAAAACCCAAAGGGCTTCATGACACTGTGAACTGAATCCTGACGGCCCTTAAAGAGGCTGCTGGTGACAGCTACTAGGCAAGAGAAGAAAATGACCCTGAAACACAGGGGAAAGGAGACTCGTGCTACAAACCAGCTGAAAGGAACATCAATGAGGAATAAGCTATCCAAAAAAAGGGGGGACTATTAAATATAAAGGAACCAGGCTCAATTATGGGGCTTCCCTGGTGGCTCAGAGGTTAAAGCATCTGCCTCCATTGTGGGAGACCTGGGTTCGATCCCTGGGTTGGGAAGATCCCCTGGAGAAGGAAATGGCAATCCACTCCAGTATTCTTGCCTGGAGAATCCCATGGACAGAGAACCCTAGTAGGTTACAGTCCACGGGGTGGCAAAGAGTCGGACACGACTGAGCAACTTCACCTTCAGGCTCAATTATATTTGGGTTCAATATCTGTTATCTCCTTTACAGCATCTCCACATGTCCAGTGGTCACATGATGCTAAAAGAGAGAAACAGCTTCTGGGCTAAGATCAAATCTAGGGTGCTGCCAGGAAAACATGGTATATCGTGGTCTCTGTTAGGCCAAGCACCGTTTTTGTGCTGCCGAGGTTCTCTTTAAAGCTTTTAGAGTCCTGTGAATTGGACTAGGGTTCACGTCATTGGAGAGGCTACCCTCACAAATCGTTTTTGAGAGAAGCTCTGCACCTTGGGCTTCTAATGAAGCTTTGCAGGATGATGCCTTTAAAATTCTTATGCCCTTAAGACCTTTAAAGGAATTTGAGGCACCACCTTAAGTCTTTCCAGGGTCTTAATGAAGGGTTTTACAGTCTACAGGCTTCAACTTTAGGTTGTTTCTTTTATTTTATTTTTTCTTTTATTTATGGCTCACATTTTCCTATTTTTTCTCATACCCAGTAAATATATGTAAGGCATTGTGGATATGCTATGTATTGACAGTCTGGATTTTGTTGTCTTCCTTTTAAGAGTGTTAAATGTTATGATTGCAGACAGTTAATTTACTGGTGAAAAAGTTTATCCTGTCAAGACAACTCATAGCCTTGTTGTTAAGGCTGGTTTAGAAGAACACTTATTCTAGGACTAGATTAGATCTCTTTTAGTTGTGGCTTCTCTGAGATTTCGATTGAATTCCGTGTGTATTCTCTACTCTGATTAGTCAGAAATTCAACACTTCTCAGCACTGTATAACTCTCGGAATCTTTAATCATGTCACATTTTCCTGGTAGCTGTTCTCTACTAGATCTCATAAAGTCCCACCCTAAGCATGTGAAGCACAGTACCTAGCTAAAGACTCAAAGAGAACCCTATACAGTTATTAGGAAATCTTTCTTTGAACAGGTCCCCACTCCCTAGTACTCTGCCCTGAAATACCTAGCACCTCAATAATTCTAAATGTTAATCTTTGTTTACATCACCTGAAAAGTCACTATCATCTATTTAGGCTCCTCATCCTGCTATTATGGTTTGGAAAGTGCACCAAGCAAAAATCTGGGCTGCATTTGGGGCATATGTCATATTTATCTCAAGGACCACACAGCCTTCTACTGTGTGTTTCACTGCCTGAAAAATGATTACTTTACAAATTTTTGTCTAGTTTTATAATTGTTGATGGGCTTTCCTGGTGACTCAGATGGTAAAGAATCTGCCTGCAATGCAGGAAACCTGGGTTTGATCCCTACGTCGAGAAGATTCCCTGGAGAAGGGAATGGTTAACCACTCCAGTATTCCTGCCTGGGAAATCCCAGGGACAGAGGAGCCTGTGAGGCTACTGTTCACGGGGTTGCAAAGAGATGGACATGACTGAGTGAGTAATACTTTCACTTTTCCTAATTGTTCATGGTAGGAGGATAAATCCATTGTGTGTTACTCTGATGACTTTTAAAATTTATCTTTTATGTTCAGTCCAGTTCAGTTCAGTCACTCAGTCATGTGAGACTCTTTGCGACCCCATGAATCGCAGCACGCCAGGCCTCTCTGTCCATCACCAACTCCCGGAGTTCACTCAGACTCACGTCCATCGAGTCCGTGATGCCATCCAGCCATCTCATCCTCAGTCGTCTCCTTCTCCTCCTGCCCCCAATCCCTCCCAGCATCAGTCTTTTCCAATGAGTCAACTCTTCTCATGAGGTGGCCAAAGTATTGGAGTTTCAGCTTTAGTATCATTCCTTCCAAAGAAATTCCAGGGCTGATCTCCTTCAGAATGGACTGGTTGGATCTCCTTGTGGTCCAAGGGACTCTCAAGAGTCTTCTCCAACACCACAGTTCAAAAGCATCAATTCTTCGGCGCTCAGCCTTCTTCACAGTCCAACTCTCACATTCATATATGACCGCTGGAAAAATCTTTTAAGTTACTTGACCCCAAACCTAGCTGTCTGAAATTTCCAACACTTTTTGTTGGTTCTACCTTATAGGGCCCTACTAGGATTATTATTGGATTAGTTTGGACATATTCCATTGGCAAAAGAGCCCGATTAACTAAGTCAAGGACCTGGATCCTCTAATAATCTCTTTGCCCTGCCACATACAGTTTTCCCTCTCTACTGGCTCATTCCCATTAGTATGTAAGCTTCCCTTGTCCCATGTCCATATCTAACTTCCTTTCCATTTTCTCTGCCTCCTGCCACAGCAACATTCTTGAAAATATAAAAATCAAGTGTATTTTCTTGAGTTCCCACACAGTCAGTTACCTCCCTTTCTTTTTTCAAGCCCCACTAATCTGTCATTCACTGTAGCCACCCTGTTGTGCAAGGTCAAACCAGTGTTCATCTTCCCCCAAACCCAATGAACAATTCTTGGTTTTCCTCTTTTTCTACTGTTGGTGGGACATGATATACTTTACTATATATCTTTCCTGATTATTTGCTATTTTGCTTTCAGGGCCCCACAATCCACTGGATTTCCTTTTGTTTCAGTGACTGCTTTTTCTTTCTGTCTCCTTTGTGGATTTTTCCTCTCATTCTGAAATCTTAAATTTTGGAATGGCTTGGGTCTGGACACTCTTGTTGTTCTCATATCGTTATTTCCCTGTGACAACTGCTACTCCTTAGATCTTTTCAACTTTTGCTGCAGACACTTTCATCTACCTGACTAGGCAAAACACGTATTCCAATTAAGGAATCTTCTCTCTCACTTGCTATAGTCAACTTTATACACGTGTTTTGTTTGCTCTGCCTCCAAAACATATTGCAAATTAAAACTGCTTCTCATTATCTTGACTCCCTACTTTCATTCAAGTCACTTTCTATCTTGCCTCAATTTCTGAAATGGTTTCTTACCTACTATTTTTGCTTTCTGGACTAGTCCATTCTTTACACAGCTGCTAGTGTGATGATAAAAACATAAATCAGGTCATGCTGCTGGCTTAGTTAAAGTCACCAATGGCCTCTTTTTGCATTTACAGGACAAAATAGACTTCTAAAGTAGTTGTATATTCAAATGACCTAGGGTACATGGACTTAAACTTTCCTGTATTTTAGAATCAGCTTAGGAAGTTTGCAAATTTCTGGTGCTTGGGTCCCCCCACCACCCCATCAGTGATGTTTATTTATTTGGACTTCAGCCTGGACATCAGGCATTTTTTAAAGCTTCCTAGGTAATTTAAACATATGACAAAATTCAAGAATCATTAACAGATGATTTTTGAATTAAAAAAAAAAAAAAAGACTAATGCCCCAGAGATTTGGGAGACGGATCTGCTCCCAGAGATGGTGACTTACTTGTGTTTAGTTTGGAGAAGGAAATGGCAACCCACTTCAATACTGTTGCCTGGAAAATCCCATGGACGGAGGAGCCTGGTAGGCTATAGTCCATGAGGTCATGTGTTTAGTTAGGACTAGAAAATAGCCATCAGTGTTTTCTTAAATCTCTCAGGAGATTTCATAGTGAAGTCCAGATTGAAAACCAGTGCCCCACATCATTCTTCCTTGACTATTTCTCCAGCTACTGACCTACTTGTGAAGCACATCTTTTTCTCAGGGCTATATTATCCAATTAGTGATTCAATGTTATTTTCACAGAAGCTTATTTAACATATTTTTAAAAAATAGCCATAGAGAGACACTAATCAGATTGTGATCAACTGCAGGATAAACTGCATTTTATCCTGACTGGCTGAGCTCAATTCCAGGTCACTTGACTTTTGGCTTGGTCAAAAAGGTCACTTGCCTTTCCTGCAAAGCCAAGTGATTCACAGAACACTCGTGTACATTTTCATCTAGCATTTCTCTTCTCTGACCTGGATCCTTCAGAGTAGATTATATCAGAGTCAGACTGATGTACTCCCTGTTTTGACCTTTCAAATGATAGTGAGAGTCAGTTCTTCTCATAAGAAAGCATTTGGGAAGCAGTACTGGAGCAGCTCCCATGTTTATGTATCTTAAAAACTGGGGAGAAAATCACTGCTCCTAATTTTATTAGTATAAGGCCATTTGTGCCTTTGGTTTGTATCTAACTGAAGGTAGATGTTCTGATTTACTCAGGGAAACTCTTTCACAAATACAAAGTTGGTTTCTTCATATGAATTCTAAGTATGCATCACTCTATTCTGTTGCCAACTAGCCAGAATGGGCATTACTTTTCAGCAGAAAGGAAGAAGTGTCATGGAGACCAGGTGCAAGGTCTGAGAAAGGACTTGGGAATCTACAGCTCAAGAAAGAGTTTGCTTAGATCTACTGACTGTCCTGAAGGTAATAGAATCCATCCCTTTTGATAACTATGATAAGAGCCCTGTGTTAGAGAACTTTAAAATCCTGCATTGGCAGGCAGGTTCTTGGCTTAGATGGTAAAAAATCTGCCTGCAGTGCAGGAGACTTCAGTTCAGTCCCTAGGTCAGAAAGATCCCCTGGAGAAGGGGATGGTAACCCACTCCAGTATTCTTGCCTGGAGTATCCAATGGACAGAGGAACCTGGAGGGCTACAGTCCATGAGTTCGCAAAGAGTCAGACACAACTAAGAGACTTTTACCCACTTTCTTTACCACTAGTGTTACCTGTGAAGCCCCAAAATGCAAATAATCAACATTAATATAATCTTTAATTTCATACAATTACTTCTGCAATGTGGGTGAGTCTTATATGGGTAGATGAACACATACACCTCTAGAAGAATCATGAAATCACAGAACATCCATGCTCTACAGACACGGAGGAAGACTAGCTTCTCATTTTGCAGGTAATGCATGTGAGCCTTAACGAGAACCGGGAGATTTGGGCAGAGATGTGAAATGAGACTTTAGCTTACATTTCAGGTTCACTGAGAGCCCTAGAAAAACTTTCTGCAAATTAAACTACTTTCAATTTTTTCATAAATTTTTGCCATACTTCACTTAATTTAATAGATGTTTCAATACCCTCCCCAAACAATGAGAGATTTAATGCTCAACAGAAATGAGAAAGAAAAGAAAACTACATTTTAGAAACTAGAAAGCAAAAACATATAAAAGCTACCTTATACGTTTTGACTTTAGAAAAACTGTAATATATGGCTTTGATAAATATTATTTTTAAAACCATTGGTCTAAATGATAATACAACAAGTGCTATAAGGTAAATTCAACACAGCATGTGCTCATGATCTTTGGGCCTCAAATATCCCTACATTACTGGGTTAATGTATGGAAGCCCTATTTCAAGAAATATATCCCATGGACCCCATATCTTCATCCACACATTTCTTCTTGGCTAATTTTTGAAACTTCATATTTTAGGTAAATATCAATTAAATCTTGGTTTGGAGTTTAGGGGAGTTCATAGTTGGTTCTGTGTGTGTTTGTGTGTGTGTGGGTTTGAATGGGAATTCTAGTTACTTTTAATATTTCAAGGAAACACCATTGACGAGTGTTATTGAATCTGACTGCACAGATGGCATGCTTCCTCAGTCAGTCCCTCCTTACCTCTCACAATTAGCTGGCTTTGGTGCTCCACAGCTGCTGCCTCATTGCGGGCTATGCAGGTATAATTCCCATTGTGCATCAGGGAAAGATTGGAAATCCTTAAGGAGCTTGTGAAGTCAATGTTGTCAATGGTCACCCCGAGGCTTGCTGGGATTGGCCGGCCATCTTTCTGCCAGGTGATGGTGATGGGTAAGTCCCCTGAGACCACAACGCACGGGATGAAGACCCGCTGTCCAATGGAGAATCTTGGAAACTCAAAAGGCTGGATAAAAGGTGGAACTGAAAGAAAAGATAAAGTAATTAAGGAAAGATGATAACGAACTGTTATTACTCTATATTCTCTTCTCTTTAACCCTCTTGCATGACATTGAAAGAGCAAGACAAATCACTGCTACAGCATACAAATATATAAACTGGCAGAAGATTGGAAATAGGGCTCTCTTGTTCTTTGAATTTTTTTATTGTTCTAAATGCTAAGCATGGGTTAATTTGTATTAATACTTCAGAAAATATGCTTAATCTCATTATTTTGATAAAAATGTTTTCAATTCAATAATCATTTTTTAAAGGAAATACTTCAGGTTCTGCATTTTTCAGTGTAAACGCCTTGAAAGAGGGCTTTGGGATTGGCTTTCTCTTGGAAGCTTTTAAAAATGATGTGTTCAGGAGATTTCTTTCCTGCCTTGCTAATACTAACTTTACAGTTACTGTTTTCCCTTCAATCCGTTCCACGCCTTTTTAGTAAACATATTTTAGGTCTACTGAAGAAAGAGATTTCAGTTTTATTATTAAATATTTTTTAAATATCCATTATCCAGCCAATAGCAAATGTTAATTTAAAATGTTTATATTAGGATAATTGGACAGTTACTCAGTTCTTGTTATTGTCAGTCAGTAAGTTGTGTCCGACTCTTTGTGACCCCATGGACTATAGCATGCCAGGCTTCCCTGTCCTTCTCTGTTTCCTGGAGTTTGCTCAGATTCATGTCCATTGAGTTTACTCTGTACCCCCTTAATTTTGCACATTCCTTGCCCATGCTCTTATATTATGAACTGGTCCATGGTCAGTTTTCTGAGTTGAGGAGATGTGCTGCTACTGAAGATAAGGCTATAACCTTCACCTTAGCCAGCCATGGACACAGCCACACTCCATCTGGAATACTCTGTTTACAGGGTATTAATTCAATGTATTAATTTCCCTAATACATTCTTATTTTTCCCTCTTCACTTAGGATCATTCTTCTTGGCAGCTTCCTAGATGGCCTCACAGGGTATCAGCATCATAAAATGATCAAAATGGCACCAGAGGAGCCAATTTTCTATTCTACTTTGATTACTTATTGGTCATGAGGTCATGGGCAAGCTGACAATGTGCTCTTCCTATCAGTCTTTTGGGGTAGTTATTCATAGATTATTAAGATTTTAAGCCCATAATAACTTAATGTAAGCCACTTATTATGCTAGGTGATTTCATAAAATGAAATTATGAAATAGCAGGATGTCTGCAGAATTTATTCATTAAATCAGTCATAGTTCCATTTCATTATCAACTCAGGGGAGATGTAAGGAATCCAGCTAAGAAACAACTGAATGGAAACCAGTCATTCATTCACTCACTGAAGAAGTGTTTTTTGAGCATCTGCTGCTGCTGCTGCTGCTAATTCACTTCAGTCGTGCCCGACTCTGTGCGACCCCATAGAGAGCAGCCCACCAGGCTCCCCCGTCCCTGGGATTCTCCAGGCAAGAACACTGGAGTGGGTTCTGAGCAGCTAGTATGTGCTCAATATTGCACTGTATGTCAGTATGTCAGACAGCAATGAACGTGATATACCATCTCAACCCGGTACAGCTGTCAGGCATGCATTGTCATAGGCTGCTGATGTTAACAAAGTGTAGCAGTGGCTTTTCTGTTATTTAATGTTACTATCACTCCTACTGTATGGGTTCGATCCCTGGGTTGGGAAGATCCCCTGGAGGAGGCATGGCAACCCACACCAGTATTCTTTCCAGGAGAATCCCCACAGACAGAGGAGCCTGGTGAGTTACAGTCCACGGGACTGCAGAGTTGGACATTACTGAGCAACTAAGCACACACGCACGCGCACACACACACACACACGCTTCTAGAGGAGGTGGGAAGTTAGAACTCAGAACTGCAAATACAGCCAGAATCAGTAAGCAGGTGGCTCAAGTTAGACCTTACCAGAGAAACAAGCAAGTAAACAAACAAACAGCCAAAGGTACAGACAAGCATGCTGCTGCTGCTGCTGCTAAGAAGCTTCAGTGGTGTCCGACTCTGTGCGACCCCATGGACTATAGCCCACCAGGCTCCCCCGTCCCTGGGATTCTCCAGGCAAGAACACTGGAGTGGGTTGCCATTTCAATGTCAAAACTGCTGTGGATACTCAATGTAAAGCTAATAGAACTTTTGGGCTGCAACAAGTTGGTCTGATGCTAAGAGACAAAGATCTCAGGACAGGTTCTACTTGGTGATTACAAACCATTGAGTTAGTGCTATTTTAGAAATGTAGGTAGTATGGATTTGGTTTCTGTTTTCTCTTTACACTCTGATCCTCTGAAGCTAAGCCTTGCCTCTGTTCTTGAAAAACGGAGCTCTTTATCCTGTACAGGCTTCCCTGGTCGCTCAGATGGTAAAGAATCTGCCTGCAGTGCGAGGTATCCAATTTTGATCCCTGGGTTGGGAAGATCCCCTGGAGAAAGGAATGGTCACCCACTCCAGTATTCTTGCCTGAATAATTCCATGGACAGAGGAGCCTGGCGGGCTACAGTCCATGAAGTCGCAAAGAGTCAGACATGATTGAGTGACTAACAGTCTCTACCCTGTAAATTTTTCCTGCTGTAAGAAGACATTCTCATATTTAATAAGTATTGACAGCCTACAACCTGTTTAGATCAAGCTGAATTACAGTAGCTTGTTCATGGTTGTCGTGAGGTGGGGAAAGTGCCAAGCTGTACCAAAAGTGTTTGCATTTCTCTAAATCTTGCCCCAAATGTCACAAATGTTTATTCCACGTGTAAATATTAACATGTAATAAATTGGCATCTTTAAAATAAAAAGTAACTACATTTCCTCTTCTTTGGTTTCTTTTTGTTTGTTTTTACACAGTGAAAGCAAGACTTTTAATGATGGTCTCAAAAGATGTGGTGCCCGGTGGGCAGGCACCCCTGGGACATTCCAGCAAGCACTTATACCCTCTGGACCACAGATCCCTCCCCAGTTCCTCATCGGCTGAATACTGTGGGGTTGCAATCTTCCCAGACATTGCCTAAGTCTCATATTCTTCTTCTCCCTTCCCACCCGAAGTCCATGTTTCTCAACAAAGACTATAGTTTACTTCTTCCCAAACATCCTGTGAGCATAGGGACTCTCCAGGTGTAAGCTGTTAGGGAAGACTAGCTTGCCAGTAATTTTCCAAGACAATTCGTTGGTTTCTTACACACAGAAACCTAGTCGTGAGTCTTCTCAGATGAACCTAGGCACCCATTGTTGGCTGGGTGCTTCTTATCTGAACTGGAGATCATTTTTCTAAGGTAAATGAACTTTGGAGCCAGACTCCCTGGGGTTTAATTCCAGCTGTGTCATTTTAGTCTGGAGAAGGAAATGATAACCCACTTCAGTACCCAGGGAAATCCCATGGACAGAGGAGCCTGGCAGGCTACAATTCATGGAATGGCAATGAGTTCTGCATGACTTAGCAATTAGCACTCTCTCTGTGCCTCAGTTTCCTTATTTGTAAAATAAGGTGGGCAGGGGGGCTTCTATGAGCAGTGAATGAGTTAACATAGGGGTTAACAGGACACTCCACGTGCCCCTGAATTGGTTGCCTCGCACCAGGCCTTTACTGAAGGGAAAACAAAACAAAACAAAAACAACAACAACAATGGAACGCCCAAGTGAAACAAGTGGACAAGGTAAAGGACTCCACCGTTCATATCAGTTATAATAGGGAGAGGAAGGAAACAGATAAGGACTTACTTTCTAACCCCAGATCAAGGAAGAAAGATAGATACCTCTCAACCTATCTATTTAATAAGAAAACAATATGGGCTGTAGGCTGTCAACACTTATTAAATATAGGAGTGTCTTCTTCATAGCAAAAGAAACTCACAGCATAGAAAAATGGCATGTGAATATTACTTTCAAAGAATGGAGACAAGAAGTAGCTACACCCATGACTGATTCATGTCAATGTATGGCAAAAACCACTACAATATTGTAAAGTAATTAGCCTCTGATTAAAATAATTATTAAAAAAATAAATAAAAAAATAAAAACAGGAAAAAATGTATAGTAATGAGTTCTCTGAGGAATTAAAAACCATGATACATAAAAAAATCAATTGGCTATTAAAAAAAAAGAAGTAGCTACAGGAGAAATCCATTTTTAAAAATTCATGCTTTCCATAATTCTAAAATATCTGTAATTCACTGGTTTACAGAACTCTAGGACATATAATTTCAGAAATAAATTTCAGAATGTTTATCCATAAAGTGACACTGCTGGAAACAAAGACTCCAAAGCAGTGAAAACAAATGTCAGAAAGCCCAGGAATATTGAGTTCAGTTTAGTTCAGTCACTCAGTCATGTCCGACTCTTTGCCACCCCATGAATCGCAGCACGCCAGGCCTCCCTGTCCATCACCAACACCCGGGGTTCATTCAGATTCACGTCCATCGAGTCAGTGATGCCATCCAGCCATCTCATCCTCGGTCGTCCCCTTCTCCTCCTGCCTCCAATCCCTCCCAGCATCAGAGTCTTTTCCAATGAGTCAACTCTCCGCATGAGGTGGCCAAAGTACTGGAGTTTCAGCTTTAGCATCATTCCTTCCAAAGAAATCCCAGGGCTGATCTCCTTCAGAATGGACTGGTTGGATCTCCTTGCAGTCCAAAGGACTCTCAAGAGTCTTCTCCAACACCACAGTTCAAAAGCATCAATTCTTTGGCGCTCAGCTTTCTTCACAGTCCAAATCTCACATCCATACATGACCACTGGGAAAACCAAAGACTTGACTAGACGGACCTTAGTTGGCAAAGTAATGTCTCTGCTTTTGAATATGCTATCTAGGTTGGTTATAACTTTTCTTCCAAGGAGTAAGCGTCTTTTAATTTCATGGCTGCAGTCACCATCTGCAGTGATTTTGGAGCCCCCCAAAATATTGCTCAGCTATAAACAAGGAGCAGAATTGTGTCATTTGTAGAGATGTAGATGGAACAAGAATCTTCCATACAGAGTGAAGTCAGAAAGAGAAAAAACAAGTATCATATCAGTTCAGTTCAGTCGCTCAGTCGTGTCCGACTCTTTGCGACCCCATGAATCGCAGCACGCCAGGCCTCCCTGTTCATCACCATCTCTCGGAGTTCACTCAGACTCACATCCATAGAGTCAGTGATGCCATCCAGCCATCTCATCCTCGGTCGTCCCCTTCTCCTCCTGCCCCCAATCCCTCCCAGCATCAGAGTCTTTTCCAATGAGTCAACTCTTCGCATGAGGTGGCCAAAGTACTGGAGTTTAAGTCGGCAAAGTAATGTCTCTGCTTTTGAATATACTATCTAGGTTGGTCATAACTCCTCAACTATATTTCAATTAAAAAATAAGTAAATAAAATTTTTAAAAATTAAAATTTGCTAAAAAAAATCATCATTTGCAATACTTTGAAAAATAATCCTAGGATCAACAAGACTATCAAAAATCACAATTTCATATGAAATCAAATAATCTGATCACTGTGTGAAGAGATGAATTACTCAATGATCACATGAACCAAAAACAGGAATCTCCAAATGAACTATCCTTTACAGCTTGTCAGTAACAAGCAGAAGCAAATATTACACACACATAGGCCTCATCTACCTTATCAGAACTCCAAGATGTTTCTCGTAAGCAACTGGTTAAAATATTCCTAAGGTGTAGGTTCCTTATATTAAAAACTTTTAAAAGAATAATTATGAATACCAAGTATTTCCAGTATTTGAAAAATTTATATCATTTATTGGCATATCACAACTATCAAAATAATAAAATTTAATTTAAAAAACCTCACCTGAACTGGATCAAGTTCTTCCTTGGTGTCTAGTCTTTGATAGCATATACTAACAAAAATAAAATTTTAAGGTTAAAAATATAGATGGCATTAAATTGACCATCTTTATATATCTATTTAAAATTCAAAAAAAAAAAAACAGAAGCAGTTTTTTATCTTACTGATCAAAACATGGTCACTAATTTTATTATTCTTTAAGTTACACATAGATTTTTGTATGTACATTTTATAACTAAAATTTGGGGCAAAAAGAAAATATAAGCCAAATCAAGATACTTTTTAATGTTGTTCAACAATAACACAGATAGGTTTTTAGATAATAAAGTACTTGAATGATGAAGGGAAGGAACACAATTAAAAGAAGGCAGGATTGAACAAAGATACTTTGCAGAAGTAAACATTCAGCACAGATGATGAGGAAGAGAGTGACATTACTATATGCAGAGGCACGAAGGACAGAGACATAACAACTACCTGGATACACTGATACAAGTGATTGTCAGGTTAAAATTACTTCTCTTAACCTAATTAATACAAATTTCACTGAGAATTTAACTGGCATGGTGATTAAAAAGTCATTGCAAATAATGTAGAAATAAACATTGCCAAGAGAATGCTGGAAAGGACAAATAAGGGGAGGAACTTTGGACCTATAAAAGATATTAAAATATATTTTATATACTACCTATGCTAGAAGCAGCAGACCATTCAGTGGAACAGAATGGAAAACCCAGAAAGAGAACATCAGAGTTAAAAGGGGTATTTTAAACTAGATGAGAAAAGATGGATTATTTCTGACACGTGAATGATCATTTTTTTTTAAGGTTCTTAAATGTTACACTATGCTCCAAAATAAATCTTGGGTTTGTTCAGTTCAGTTCAGTCACTCAGTCGTGTCCGACTCTTTGTGACCCTATGAATCGCAGCACGCCAGGCCTCCCTGTCCATCACCAACTCCTGGAGTTCACTCAGACTCACGTGCATCGAGCCAGTGATGCCATCCAGCCATCTCATCCTCGGTCGTCCCCTTCTCCTCCCGCCCCCAATCCTTCCCAGCATCAGTCTTTTCCAGTGAGTCAACTCTTCGCATGAGGTGGCCAAAGTACTGGAGTTTCAGCTTTACCATCATTCCTTCCAAAGAAATCCCAGGGCTGATCTCCTTCAGAATGGACTGGTTGGATCTCCCTGCAGTCCAAGGGACTCTCAAGAGTCTTCTCCAAAACCACAGTTCAAAAGCAGCAATTCTTCGGAGCTCAGCCTTCTTCACAGTCCAACTCTCACATCCATACGTGACCACAGGAAAAACCATAGCCTTGACTAGATGGACCTTAGTCGGCAAAGTAATTAATTATTATTTTTTTTTAATCATGCATTTGGCTGTGCTGGGTCTTAGTTGAGGCACGTGGGATCTTTAGTTGCAGCATGTGGGATCTAGTTCTCTGACCAGGGATCGAACCTGCGCCCCCTGTATTGGAAGCTCAGAGTCTTAGCCACTAGACCACCTGGGAAGTCCCTACGTGAGAAACTGACCTCAGAAGTACTTTGGGAAAAGAAGTGCAGGATCTAAGGCACAGGCTGGAGGAATGGCATTTTAAAGGGAGCCGTGCACTGATGGCCACGGGTGTCCTGACTTCTCTGAGCATCTGTGTCACTAACCGGTGGCCTGTGGGCAACAACAGGGAAGGTATTTTCTCATTGCCTTTACAATGAGAGACACTTTATATATAACTAATCAACAGCTGGGCTGGGTTTTCGATGCCACGCGCAGGCTTTCTCTTTATGGCAATCAGGGGCTACTCTTCATTGTAGTGCAGGGCTTCTCCTGTTGCAGAGCACAGGCTCTAGGTGCACGGGTTTCAGCAGTCACAGCTTTCAGGCTTAGTTGCCCTTGGCATGTGGGATCCTCCCGGACTAGGAATCAAACTCGCGTCCCCTGCAATGGCAGGCAGATTCTCACCCACTGTACCACCAGGGAAGTCCATTTAGAGACAACTTTGAAAAAAAGAATCATCCCATGGCAAAGATACTTCCCTCTGATTCAGTGGCGGTGCAAACTGGCCTGAAATAAATCTAGCTGGGTTCACACGAAAACATAGGTCATGAGGAAAGCCAGAATAAGACCTCAATCTTTTAAAGAAAAACACAGGCTGTGCACCCCAGATTGTGTATGCCTGGGTGGAGAAGGGCTGGATGTTTTATGCCAGAACCTAATGTTCTTTTCATTGGTGCCTATTCTACTTACGCTAAACATACCCACTAAGTTTCCGTTAGTTATTACAGCATTTATTTTTAATGAATTCTTCTATAAGCTATTACAACCTTGTAACGATTAATAGTTCAGCTTCTTGACAACATCCTAAGTCAAAACCACAGGTTGAGATGAATACAAATGTTGTTTGGTTCCCAAGAAGGCCAATTTGTTCCAGTTCACTCCACAGATACCAGGTGGAGGAGCTAAAACTTTGATAGAAAAACACAGTTTTGATAGCTTGCCAAGTTTGGGGCAACCACAGCAACTGAAAAATGAGTGAGGAATCCTGAAAAAAAAAAAGAGAAGAAAAGACAGAAAGCCTCAGATTCTGCAAATGCTCTCTAATTCACCAGACAACCCAACTATGCGTGTGTGGAGCAGCCTCCAAGCAGCTAAGCCAAGAATAAAAGAACTGACGGACTTCCTTGGTGATCCAGGAGTTAAGAGTCCTCCTTCTGATGCAGGGGACTTGGGTTCGATCCCTGGTTGGGGAACCGGATCCCACATGCCATGGGCAACTCAGTGTGCATGCCACAGTGAAAGATCCTGCATGCCACAACTAAGACCAACACAGCCAAATAAATAAATACTTTTTAACAAAAAGAATACAAGAGCTGAAATGAGATTTGAGCTGCTGCCCAGAGGCAGAGTTTTCAGTATGAAGCCAACAGCACTGCCTACTAACACACACACAAATGAACACTCTTCAGAGGAATACAACAGAAATGCCCTTCTCCATGATACAACTTCACAATGTCCAGGACATAGTCAAAAATTACTCACAACAATGAAGAACCAGGAAAGAGTGAGATGTTGGAATTAGCTGCCTTAAAATCCTTTGCCAGCCTAATTATACTCAAGGGTGTGAAAGAAAAGATTCTCCTAATGAATACACATATTGAAAACCTCAGCAGAGAAATAGAAACAATAAAACAGCCAAATGGAAATTTGAGAACTAAAAATCCCCGTAATATCTGAAATTTTAAAATTCAAATAAAGGGCTTAATAGCAGAATGGATATGATAGAGGGGAAAAGTCAGAGAACTTGAAGGCAGATGAATAGAAATCATCCAATTTTAAGATTAGAGAAAAGGAAATTATTTAAAGATTAGCCTCAGGGATAAAACAAATAATTTTCACAAGTCTAGCATACGTCCTAGGAGGAGAAGAGAGGGAATTAGGCAGAAAAACGAACTGAAGAACAAACGGCAAAGATTATCCCAAATTTGGTGAAAAACAAAAATGTACAGATTCAAGAAACTCAGTAAACCCCATTTAGCGTAAAAGTGAATAAAATGACACCCAGGCACATCAGAGCCACACTGATGAAAAGCAACGTAAGGAGAAAATCTTGAAAACATCCAGAGAAAAACAACATGTCACATATAGGGACACAATAATTCAAAATGATTGCTGACTTCTCAGAAATAATGGGCTCCAGAGGACTGTGTACCTTCATCTTTCACATGCTTAAAAACAACAACAACAAGAAAACTCTGTCCAACTAGAATTCTGTACACCAAAAATATCCTTCAAGGGATCTTGTCTTCTTTGCGGCACGCGAACTCTTAGCTGTGATATGTGAGATGCAGTTCCCTGACCAGGGATGGAACCCAGGCCCCCTGCATTGGGAGCACAGAGCTTCAGATTCTGGAACACCAGGGAAGTCCCCAAATGCATTTTCAATTAAAAACACAAACTGAGAGAAGTGCCAATAGCCCTGTGCTAAAAGAAATGCTTTAGTTGAAGAAAAATTATGCCAGATGGAAACTTATATTTTTAGAAAGGAATAAACAGAATCCAAAAAACAAATATCTGATTAAAATGAGAGAAAAAATTTGCAAACTTGGAGAAAATACAATTAAAGTTAAAAAAAAAATACCATTGTCTAGTCAAATTTGTAAGATATGTAGATGTAATACATATAACATCTAGACTATCAAAGTGGGTGAGACAGGGGTACACATTTGCAGGATTTCTATATTACATGTGTAGTGACAGAATATTAACTCCAAAGAAATTATGAAAAGTTCAGTCCACAAAAACACCTGCACACAAATGTTTAAAGCAGCTCAATTCATAATTGCCAAAACTTGTTAGTAACCAAAATATCCTGCAATAAGTGAACAGAGAGACTTCTCTAGCAGTACGGTGGTTCAGATTCCATGCTCCCAATGCAAGGGACATGGATTCAATCCCTGGCTGGGGAACCAAGATCCAGTATGCCACACAGCATGGCCAAAAGCAAAAGATAAATTGGAGTACATCCGTACAATGAATATTATCCACCACTTTTTAAAAATGAGCTAGCAAACGTGAAAAGGCTTGGAAGAACTTTAAATGCACATTACTAAGTGAAATAAGACAATCTAAAGAGGCCACATAGTATAGAATTCCAAATATTTTGGAAAAAGTAACACTGTTGAGACAGTAAAAAAGATCAGTGGCTATCAGGGGTGGGGAGAGGGCATGGATGAACAGACAGAGCACAGGGGATTTAAGGAAATGAAACTGCTCTGCATGATACTGTAAAGGTGCAAACATGTTATTATACATGTCCAAAACCCATAAGGTGTAAAACAGGGAGTGAGCCCTAGTGTAAACTCTGGACTCTGGGTGATCATGGTATCAATGTAGACTTGTCACCTATAACCACAGTGGTGAGGGATGTTGGTGGTGGAAGCTATGGGGTGGGAGAAGTACTGGGTTGGCTAAAAAGCTTGTTTGGGTTTTTCCATAAGATATTACAGAAAAACATGAACACACTTGTTGGCTAACCCAATATACGGGGGCTCTCTGCACTGTCTATTCAATTTTGCTGCAAACCTAAAAGTGCTCTAAAAAAATAAAGTCTATTATTTTTTTTTAAAGAAAACAGAAACGATGGTTGGATAAAATACTGAAACATGCTATAACACTTAGGACCCTTGAGAACATTATACCAAGTGAGAGAAGCCAGTCATAAAAACTACATATAGTATGATTTCATGTATATGAAATGTCTAGAAGAGGCAAATCTATAGAGACAGGAAATAAATAAGTAGTTGCCCTGGGCTAATGGGGGTAGGGTGTCTGAATGAAATGGGGAATGAGTGCTAATGTGGGATTCTTTTGAGACGAGGAAAATGTTCTGAAAGCTGTTGTAGCCATGGTTGCACAACCCTGTGAATATACTAAAAACCACTGAATTATACATATTAAATGGAAAATTGATGGTGTGTGAATTGTATCTCAATAAAAATGTCATTTCCTTAAGTAAAGCTGCAAATTTTTAAAAGTAACTGGTTAGAACCCATAGCATGCATACTTAGACATTAGAATGCTGAAGAATACTGAAGAAGTCTCTAGACTTCTAGAGATAGAAGATAGACTTCTCATAGTGATACTTCAGCAGGAAGGCATGTCATAAATATCCACATGCCTAACAACAGAGCCTCAAAACAAACAAAGCGAGAACTGAAGGAACCAAAGCTAGAAACAGATGGAAATTTTAGTTTCTTAACAGGTAACAGGAGTAGATCCAAAGTGTGGGCGGGGGAGGGGGAGGATATTAATACTGTACACAATACCATCAACCACCTTGTCTAAAATAACTATGTTGAGGATCGACACATGTACACCTCTGATGTATAAGAGAGATAACTAACGAGAACGTATTGTATAGCTCAGGGAACTCTAGCCAATGCTCTGTGGTGACTTAAGTAGGAAAAGAAATCTAAAAAAGAGGGGATATAAGTATACATATAAGTGATCCACTTTGCTGTACACCAGAAACTAAAGTAAGATTGCAAAGCAACTCTACTCCAATAAAAATTAATTTTAAAATACATTGAGTATAACAAGCAGTGGTTAAGCATTCACTTCATAATAATTTTTTGTCTCCTTGGAACCTCTAAGGATCTTTCAGTAGTCTGAAATCTTTCTTTAGGATTTCCTATGATCTTCTTTCCTCTTATCATTTATGTATTTACTCTGGGCTGGGCCAGGTCTCCACAGCCGCACAGGAGCCTTCTCTGGCTGCAGCAAGGGGGCGCCCCTCTCTGGTTGCGGTGGGCGGGCTTCTTATTGCGGGGGCTTCTCTGTCTGTGCAGCCCTGGCTCTAGGCTGCAGGGGCTTCAGACGCCGCACCCTGCAGGCTCTGGAGCACAGGCTCAGATGTTGTGGTACACGGGCTTCATTGCCCTGCAGCATATGGAATATTCCTGGACCAGGGATGGAACCTGTGTCATAGGCAGATTCTTAACCACTAGATGAACCATCAAGGAGGTCTTCTGAAAGGAAGTGACCAAAGTAATTTGCATAGATGCCTTTTTCCTTCTTAACACCCTTTCCAAACACGAAAACTTATTCAAAACTATCCCATTTTCCCCAAGACACAATCCCTGTCTTCTTCCCTCTTAGATGTTTTAATTCTCTACTCCCTGGAACCCAGGTGGTTTTGGCAAGAAGCCCTGCTCCCCTGCAGAAGTGTGCTGGGGGCCAATCACAAGCCGTCAGCCAGAGATAGCAGCCAGGCGGGTGGGTTTGGAGTGCTGCAAACAGCACAGCAAAGGAAATGGACCTGGGCTGCACCCCCGTTTCATCACACAGCAGTGGCACCTGGCAGGAACGTGTTCATTTCCTATCAGCAAGCAACAAAGGCGAGGCGCGAGCTGGAGCCTCCTGCTTTTCCCAGGGGGTGGTTTCACTGCCAACGCCTTGTGATGCTCTCCAGGGTCTTACGTTCCATAGCACGGTTGCTTTCAGGACTTACTTGACAGCTTCTGACCCATGAGACCTGGACAACCTCCTTCAACAGACTGTGCTTAGTCACTCAGTTGTGTCCGACTCTGCGACCCCATGGACTGTAGCCCACGAGGCTGCTCTGTCCATGGGGATTCTCCAGGCAAGAATACTGGAGTGGGTGGCCATACTTGCCTCCAGGGAATTTTCCCAACCCAAGGATCAAACCCATATCTCCTGCACTGAAGGCAGATTCTTTACTGTTTGAGGCACCAGGGACTATCATATAATGACCCACATAAGACCTGAAAGGACAGGCTTGTGTTGGGTCACCAGCATATCAGCTGGCCTTCCTTCACACAGAAGAGGCCACGTCAGGGGCCCGTGCTTCTCCATCCTAAAGCTCAAGGGTCCCAGAGCATGTCATTTCCCTCAAAGCACTTGCAGGTAGTAACAGCACACTCTGTAGCTTTAGGACCAAGCTAGGATGGCAGTGCACACATGTGCTAAGTCACTTCAGTTGTGTCTGACTCTTTGTGACCCCAGGGACTGTAGCCTGCCAGGCTGCTCTGTCCATGGGATTCTCCAGACAAGAATACTGGAGTAGGTTGCCATTCCCTCCTCCAGGGGATCTTCCTGACCCAGGGATCGAAGCTGGGTCTCTTACATTTCCTGCCTTGGCAAGCAGGTTCTTAACTACCAGTGCCACCTGGGAAGCCCAAAGATAGCAGGGGGAACATGAAAAGAGAGGAGGTGCCTGGTGTTGTTATGTACACCATGGGAGGATGTCAGGGACAACTTCTTTTTCAAAAGGAAGGAAACCAAGTTGCAAAACTGTGTTCTTTCATCCAAGAAATATTTACTGAGGGAATTCCCTGGCAGTCCAGTGGTTAGGACTCCATGCTTTCACTGCTGAGGGCTTGGGTTCAATCTCTGGTCAGGGAACTAAGATCCCACAAGCCATGCAGCAGGTTAAAAAATATATATATATATACACACACACACACACATATATTTACTGAGCATGTACCATACTAGGCACTTAGGACACTGCAACTAATGAAACAGACAAACCTGGCAAATAAGCAAACCCTGTCTTAAACGGTGATAAGTAACATAAGAGAAACTGAGCAGGAGGAGGCGGGGTATCGTCCACTCACAGCCTTAAATGGAGCAGATGGGGAAGGCCTTCCTGAGAAGGGGACTTTTCTGCGTGTCTGAAGGTCGTGTATCTTGGTCTGCATACATATGCCTGGTGCTTCCCTGGTGGTTCAGTGGTTAAGATCTGCCTTGCAATGCAGAGAACAAAAGTTCGATTCCTGGTTGGGGAACTAAGATCCCACATGCCATGGCGCAACTAAGCCAACAAGCTGCAACTAGAGAGTCCACAACGAAGGTCCCACGTGTGGAAACTAGGACCCGACATAACCAAATAGATAAATACATATTCAACACTTTTGAAAAGCCAGCCTGGCCTCAAATGATTTCAAGAGGCCCCTAAACCCCCGAGTATTCCCCTGCCTTCTTCTAAAGCCTGAAATTTCTTTAATGAGGGGGGGAAAGAAACCTATTTAATTCCATTTATTTCTATTAAATTCCTATTTAATCCTGTACTATCAAAGAGAAATATCTGATGGTTTTGGAAAAGCTGGAGCACAGGGCTCCCATGTCACCAGGTGACCATGGAAGCGTATGGCTGAGGTCTGGACTTTGCTCCATCACAAGGGAAGGGGAGCACAAATTTCAAGAAGACAGGTGGGTCACTGAGTCAGAAGGAGCAAAGGCGGCTACCAGACGGCACTCGTCCCGGCTCAGCTGCCTCTGCCTGTTTGGCGCAGGACAGGGCAGCTGTCTGCCGTGTGGTGTGCATGTCGTGTGACTGAAACCAGGCAATTCCAGTACACTAACCATGACGTTCACACAAGGCAGTTTAGCAATGACTGGGCACCCTGGACACTCACTGATCAGCAGCGCTACGCTGAATCCTCACCTTCTGTACCATCTGCATTAAAGTGAGAAGGGAGCTCTCTAGCAGATCCACTTTGAAAGAAAGGCCAAAGGAAATTCTTCAGATTCAAAGAAAATAATACCAGAGGGAAACAAATTTCAAGAATAAAGCAAGAGCAATAGAAATGGCAAATAACTATGTAAATATGAGTCTCATGGTTTTTTTGGTCTGTGCCATCAAACATGTGGGATCTGAGTTCTCCGACCAGGGGTAGAACCCTTGCCCACTGCAGTGGGAGCTCCTAGTCTTAATCACTGGACTGCCAGGGAGTCCCTGATTTTAAAGAAGTGGCCAAAGCAGTCAGCTTTTTATACTTCTCATTTAAGAAATATTTGTTTTTAAGTATTTATGTAGCTGTGCCAGGTCTTAGTTGTGGCACTTGAGGCCTTCCATCTTCATTGCAGCAGATGGGATCTAGTTCCCTGACCAGGGATCAAACCCAGGCCCCGTGCACTGGGAGCACAGAGGCCTAGCCACTGGACCACCAGGGAGGTCCCAAGACTATTTTGTATGTATATATGATGTATATATGTATGACAGCAGAAAGCAAAATTTCCAACACTGTCTGAAGCAATTTTTGATGCACGAAGATGTAGCACTAAATGGTGGTCTGGCTTCTATATTCCCCTTGACGTGGCACAATCTTATTTCCAAGCAGACAGAGAAAAGCTAAATATGAATACTATAATCTCCAGAGCAACCACTAAGATAAAGAGATATGTGGGGAAAAACAGCAATATGGAACACCAAGAATATAATCAACAATACAGTCGATAATAACGTAGAGGAATATAGTCAGTAATAAAGTAATACCTTTCATGGTGACAGATGGCAACCATGATTTACGGAGATCATTTTGAAATGTATAGAAATGTCAAATCACTATCCTGTGCACCGGGGAACTAACAGAGTGCTGTAGTCAATTATACTTCAAAAATAAACAAGTTCATAGAAAAAGAGATCTGATTTGTTGTTACTGGAGGTACGCAGAGGGCTGTTGGGAGGGGAATTGGAAGAATCTGGTCAAAGGATACAAACTTCCAGAGTACCACCCAGCCGAGTCAGGAGGCCGGCCGGGGAGACCCAGCCCTCCCGGCCTCCGCCCCTGGATCTAGAAGGAGCTCTGGGGCTGAAACACCCTCTGCGTGCTCACCACCGGCCCACCGGAGCCACGAGCCCGAAACACCGAGGGGCGCCTGATGAGCCCGGCACCCACCGCCCGATCGACGCCCCGTGTCCAGGCACGTCCTCCGTCCAAGTGCTGACCTGAGACATGCGCTCCTGCAGGCGACCCGCACACTCCAGAAGGGCACGCGCCTACTGCTAAGAAAGACCCCCTTCTGCCGCCTGCAACTCTCTCATCCAACCATCCTGCCCCGAGAGACTGTCTCCTCTTCTCCCCACCGCCGAGACCAGAAGAGCCATGCCCGCCGTCTCTAACCTCCCTGGAGCTGACATCAGCCACCAGGTAAGTCCCAAGAGTAAGCACCCGGAAGGAACAGAGGTGAAGATTCACGGAGACTCGCGGAGAGAGTNCGAGAGCCTGTCTCCTCCTCTCCCCACCGCCGAGACCTGAAGAGCCGTGCCCGCCGTCTCTAAGCTCCCTGGAGCTGGCATCAGCCACCAGGTAGGTCCCAAGAGTAAGCACCAGGAAAGAACAGAGGTGAAGATTCGCGGAGACTCGTGGAGAGAGTCTACCTTCTCTTGAGTCTCCTTTTCCTCTCCACTCCTCCCCCCACCCCCGCTCCTTCACCGGCAAGAGAAATGCGTGTTACATTCACTCATGGTGTGGACTCCAGGTGGCAAACCCAGGCCCTGTTGGCCCTGCAAGAGGCGGCAGAAGCGTTTCTAGTCCGTCTATTTGAGGATGCCTGTCTCCTCTCCTTACACGCCAGCCGCGTCCCCGCTCTCCTCAAAGGATGCTCAGCTTGCCCGGAGGATCAGAGGCATTCAAGGGCACAGCTGGGCTCTGGGCACCCGCCCGTGTCTCTGGTGGATACCAGAGCCCCTGCCCGTAGCTAGGACCAGATCCATGGGGTACAAGGTATTGCCTGCAATTGCTGTCTCTGAGCAGAGTGTGTGAGTTGGTTTCCTAGTTTTTTGGAGAAGGAGAAGACTGCATGGCTTTCCTCTGTAACAGAGGTAAAATATGAGAGAATCAAGGTATTCCAGAAATCCTGAGAATAAGTTTCAGATGAAGATACTCTAAGGTTGACTTCGCTTTGCAAATTATTCATATGACTGTTTGATGATTTGAAAAACATCAGATTTTCTAGGTTATAGGAGAAAAGGATATTTACTGATTATTTTAAATCCTCTTGTACCATTTAAATGTTTTACCATGTATATTTTACCATGTATATTTACTTTTATTTAAAACATGATGGAACAAATAAGGGAAGACCACTCCAGTCAGTTGCATGGAAGAGCCTGGTGCGACCAGGATACAAATATCTGTCCCTCAGAGTGACTTCATCATTAGTGGCAGAAGCAACTTCCTGTGTGCACTGTGCCTGTCAACAGATCAAAAATTCAATTGATTTGAAAAGAGAAAATTGTTACGGTCTGATGTTTTACCTCCTCTGGTAAACTCCTACCAAAGTCATTCAGAAATTCCAACTTGCAAAATTGATTTGATTCTTTTATTTGCAAATCATAGATGGATCATAATTCATACTTCAGAATTCTTCATTCCAGGATTTTAAAGAGCCTTTTCAATGTTTTTACAGGTATTTTTATAACTTCCTTGTGGAGAGATAATAAAAATAATTCTTAATGAAAAAAAATTGAAGCAAAGTTACTGTTATACAGAGATGATACTGCGTTCTTTGTGTGTTAGTGCTAATTTCTTCATTTGGACACTGTTTTCCAAGAGCCACAATTTAAAGAAGAGAATTGATGGCTGTATTTTTGTCTGCAATGGAGTAGAGTGTGAGCTGATAAAATCCTTGCCCTCCTTTTGGAACTGAAAGCAGTTTAAGAGACTTCCAGGGAAACAGGAAGTGCCACCAGAAGACTTTTGATATTGTGTGTGATGAAAATGATTAGCGAGGGTGGATATTAATAATGATGCAGTCAAGCAACTGAATTCAAACTAAATGGAAGGACCAAGTTCTGTTGTTCAATACATTTTAACCCTTTGGAAAAACCTTTTCCTGTTCTACATCAACTCATTTTTATGTAAACACTGGAATAAACCTTATCTATGGATACATTTTTTAAAAAAAAGGTACAAACTTCCAGCTGTAAGATAAATAAGTACTAGGAATATAATCTACAACACAAAAAATAAAATTAATAAACACTGTTCTATGTTATATATGAAAATTGTTAAAGAGGAGAGTGAAAAGGTTGGCTTAAAGCCCAACCTTCAGAAAATGAATATCATGGCATCTGGTCCCATCATTTCATGGGAAACAGATGGGGAAACAGCGTCAGACTTTATTTTGGGGGGCTCCAAAATCACTGCAGATGGTGACTGCAGCCATGAAATTAAAAGACGCTTCCTCCTTGGAAGGAAAGTTATGACCAACCTAGACAGCACATTGAAAAGCAGAGACATTCCTTTGCCAACAAAGGTCCGTCTAGTCAAGGCTATGGTTTTTCCTGTGGTCATGTATGGATGTGAGAGTTGGACTGTGAAGAAAGCTGAGCACCAAAGAATTGATCCTATCGAACTGTGGTGTTGGAGAAGACTCTTGGGAGTCCCTTGGACTGCAAGGAGATCCAACCAGTCCATTCTGAAGGTGTTCTTTGGAAGGCATGATGCTCAAGCTGAACCTCCAGTACTTTGGCCACCTCATGCGAAGAGTTGACTCATTGGAAAAGACTCTGATGCTGAGAGGGATTGGGGGCAGGAGGAGAAGGGGACGACAGAGGATGAGATGGCTGGATGGCATCACCGACTCGATGGACGTGAGTGTGGGTGAACTCCGGGAGTTGGTGATGGACAGGGAGGCCTGGCATGCTGCAATTCATGGGGTCGCAAAGAGTCGGACACAACTGAGCGACTGAACTGAACTGAGGACTAAAAATATTGATCTAATACTAATAAATCATGTTGGTATGTGTGGTTGTCACATAGGATTCACGGGAGACTTAAATTCACACTTGTCGATATAAAGGATTAATTCTACTTAGCTTCTTCATGAATCTATACCATGAGTATTTCACTGAGGGAATGACAAGGGTGATAGGCATCATACTACGCTTCAACTCATGGATTTCTAAGCATTGCTCACAATACAGATCTGATTTTCAACATTAGGATTCTTTCAGTGTCTTTGAATAGCATTTGTTTTTCTGTTCAGTTCAGTTCAGTTGCTCGGTCGTGTCCGACTCTGCGACCCCAGTGAACCGCAGCACGCCAGGCCTCCCTGTCCATGACCGACTCCCGGAGTTCACCCTCACTCACGTCCATCGAGTCGGTGATGCCATCCAGCCATCTCATCCTCTGTCGTCCCCTTCTCCTCCTGCCTTCAATCTTTCCCAACATCAGGGCCTTTTCACATGAGTCAGCCCTTCGCCTCAGGTGGCCAAAATATTGGGGTTTCAACTTCAACATCAGTCCTTCTGATGAACACCCAGAACTGATTTCCTTTAGTATGGACTGACTGGTTGGATTTCCTGGCAGTCCAAGGGACTCTCAAGAGTCTTCTCCAACATCACAGTTCAAAAGCATTCATTCTTCTGCGCTCAGCTTTCTTTATAGTCCACCGATATATTCTGTATACAGAAGAAAAACATTCATGAGTATAAAACTTGTTCACATAAAACGAGTGTATGAATTGTTATCTTCCCGACCCAGGGATCAAACCCACATCACTTCCATCTCCTGCCCTGGTAGGCAGATTATTTACCGACGGTGCCACCTAGGAATCGATATACATTTCAAGAACCACTGCCATCAGCTTCTCCTGTTCATGACCGAAGTAGGAGAAAGAACACTGCAAGAAGTACTCATAAGCCTATTATTTAGTCAAGGAACTGTTATGCTGGGTCCTCCAGTTATTACTGGGGCAAGTCAGTTCCTCCAATGATGATCGGTATAACTGGAAAATTCTTACAAGTTCATGGGATGTGATGTTTACATGATAAATGTGTTCATCTTATGCTACTGCTTCATGTATGCGTACTTCAGCCTGAAAGACTGCCTTAAAGGGATGCCTACAATTCCAGTTCAAGCAACAGATGCTGAAATGCAGATCACTGTCCTTTGTTGAAAACGATCAGCAGTTTGTCAACATATGTAGCATGCCTTGGCATGCAACTCTGAAAACAGGTTAGGCCCTCTTTTTGCCAAGCCCTGTGATAAAATGCAAATCAAAAAAAGAAAAATAGCAACGATTTTCTCAGAACTTCCTCACCTTTTCTTTCTGGGTGGCAGGAAGCAGACACTGCGGCCAGAGGACTGCAGGATTTAATTGTGAGCTAACATTGGGTGCGGTGGAAGCTCATCACTCTAGTGAGAACGTGGCTCAATTAAACTGTTTGACTTTCATTCACGTCATGTACATAGAGTTCTATCATCCTTCATTAAGGAGTTCAGTAAGTTCTACTTCCTTACACCTTCGCAATCTCTTGGTTTCTACGAATGTCACTTCCTAGTCCAGCACTTATACAGTGAGTGTTACAGGTAGTAATAGTGCATAAATGATGATGAGCAATGACAGGAAGTTTATTTCTTGTCTGTTTGACTTCTCTACTACTTTTATATAACCAAGCAGCAAAATATACTTACGGATGTGAATATTTTAGTAGCATTTCTTAATACATGTTGACTAGTGCTATGATAACTCATAGTGTTGGCACAATAATTATCATGGTATTATGTCTTTTTCAGGAGAAGGAAATGGCAACCCACTCCAGTATTCTTGCCCAGAGAATCCCATGGACAGAGGAACTTGGTGGGCTACAGTCCACGGGTCGCAACGAGTCAAACACGACTGAGCGACTTCACTTTCACTTATGTCTTTTTCATATATTCCATTTGAGATTCTGTTCCATTATACGTTATTGTAAGATATTCAATACACCTTCCTAAACTATACAGTAGGTCCTTGTGGTTTCTTTCATATATAGCATTATGTATTTGTTAATAATTCAAACAAAAACTGGTACACAAATATTTGTAGCGACCATATTCACAATAGCCCAAAGGTAGAACCCATTCAAGTGTCCATCCGTGGGGGAATGAATATGCAACACAGGGTATATTCAAAAGCTTGAACAGTATTCTACCATACAAAAAGATAAACGGCAATGGTTCTGCCACTGTGCAAGACTTTACAGAAATTGCTCCAAAACTAACACATGGAATAAATCGATATTTCCATTCTAATTCATGCTGTGTACCCAAAAGTTTTGGAAAAGGGGGCTGAAAAAAATGTATATTTCTGCAGTCAGTCACAACAGCACGATTCACACTGGCCAACAAACAGAAGCAATCTAACTGTCCACGGACAGCCAATTCCATAAACAAACTGTGGTATATGCACAATGGAATCTGACTCAGCCCTTCAGAGTCCATAATTCTGACAATGCTACCATGTAGACGAACCTTCAATTCAGTTCAGTTCAGTTCAGTCGCTCAGTCGTGTCCGACTCCTTGCGACCCCATGAATCGCAGCACGCCAGGCCTCCCTGTTCATCACCATCTCTCGGAGTTCACTCAGACTCACATCCATCGAGTCAGTGATGCCATCCAGCCATCTCATTCTCAGTCGTCCCCAGTGAGTGTTACAGGTAGTAATAGTGCATAAATGATGATGAGCAATGACAGGGAGTTTATTTCTTCTCTGTTTGACTTCTGTACTACTTTTATGTAACCAAGCAGTGAAATATACTTAGGGATGTGAATATGTTAATGGTGTGTATTAATACATGTTGACTAGTGCTATGATAACTCATAGTGTTGGCACAATACTTATCATGGTATTCTGTCTTTTTCAGGAGAAGGAAATGGCAACCCACTCCAGTATTCTTGCCTGGAGAATCCCATGGACAGAGGAGCTTGGTGGGCTGCAGTCCATGGGTCGCAAAGAGTCGGTACACGACTGAGCGACTTCACTTTCACTTATGTCTTTTTCATATATTCCTTTTGAGATTCTGTCCCATTATACGTTATCATAAGATATTTAATACACTTTCCTAAACTATACAGTAGGTCCTTGTGGTTTCTTTCATATATAATATTATGCATTTGTTAATAATTCAAACAAAAACTGGTACACAAATATTTGTAGCAACCATATTCACAATAGCCCAAAGTTAGAACCTATTCAAGTGTCCATCGGTGGGGGAATGAATATGCAACACAGGGTATATTCAAAAGCATGAACAGTACAAAAAGATAAACTGAAATGTTTCTGCCACTGCACAAGACTTAAAGAAATTGCTCCAAAACTAACACGTGGAATAAATCGATATTTCCATTCTAATTCATGCTGTGTACCCAACAGGTTTGGAAAAGGGGGCTGAAAAAATGCATATTTCTGCAGTCATAGTCACAACAGCACGATTCACACTGGCCAACAAACAGAAGCAATCTAAGTGTCCACGGACAATTCCAATTCCATAAACAAACTGTGGTATACACACAATGGCATCTGACTCAGCCCTTCAGAGTCCACAATTCTGACAATGCTACCATGTGGACGAACCTTACGGTCATTATATATCAAAGATGTGTATAAGAGACAGGTTTATAATAGCTATCTAAATTCTAGATTTCACTGAAAAATGTTTTAATTGTTCTTGTAAGAGAACTAAGTAAAAATCATAAACTACTCAAATACTTCATAAAACCAAGTCCTTTGTCTTCTTCCAAATAAGTATGTGAATCCAGAAATTTTACTAAATTCGGTTCTTTTGTTAAGAAAAATGCCTAATTTTACTATATTTCAGTGAGGTTTAGCAATCTTTGTTCTTGTGAGGTGTATTGCACATAATCTGAATAATTTATTGTGCATTATTAAGTGGTCAGTTGTCTCTGGAAGAGTTTATGCATTAAGTAGTTTATGCTCCAGAGGATCCATAAGTGGATTACCATGATAAACACTTTAATCAAAGAATATGAATAAAGTCACTCAGAAATTCTGTCTTTCTATTTAGAATGGGTGAATGAGAGATATACTATGATTCATTTTAATGTTATTGTGTCTTTGAGTAGAAAAATAATGCATTAAGTTGAGACTTAGTTGGTAAACTGTAAATTCAGTTCAGTTCAGTTCAGTTCAGTCGCTCAGTCGTGTCCGACTCTTTGCGACCCCACGAATCGCAGCACGCCAGGCCTCCCTGTTCATCACCATCTCTCGGAGATCACTCAGACTCACATCCATCGAGTCAGTGATGCCATCCAGCCATCTCATCCTCGGTCGTCCCCTTCTTCTCCTGCCCCCAATCCCTCCCAGCATCAGAGTCTTTTCCAATGAGTCAACTCTTCGCATCAGGTGGACAAAGTACTGGAGTTTCAGCTTTAGCATCATTCCCTCCAAAGAAACCCCAGGGCTGATCTCCTTCAGAATGGACTGGTTGGATCTCCTTGCAGGCCAAGGGACTCTCAAGAGTCTTCTCCAACACCACAGTTCAAAAGCATCAATTCTTCGGTGCTCAGCCTTCTTCACAGTCCAACTCTCACATCCATACATGACCACAGGAAAAACCATAGCCTTAACTAGACGGACCTTAGTCGGCAAAGTAATGTCTCTGCTTTTGAAAATACTATCTAGGTTGGACATGACTTTTCTTCCAAGGAGTAAGCGTCTTCTCCTTCTAAATTTGAACTTCTATCATTCTAAGTTAGAAAGGTTTCACTAAAACTAAGATTAAGAAAATTTTGATGTTGGAATGAACACAGTTTACAAAATACAACCCTTTTTATTTCATTATTTTGGTAAACAGAAATATGCATTTCTAATTTGATTAATTTAATATAGAGTCTTGGACACTGTTTTAAATGTATTATATCCCTTAATTGTCAAACAACCCCAATTAGGGAAAAGCTCTTTATCTTTGGTGTGTTTTAAGAAAATATTCATCTGAAATGAAAAATTTGAAATGTATAAAATTGTATTAATACCAGATTTGCTAGCCAGTTACAGATAGAAATACTTGGAGGAAATGTGGTAAAGCAGTGTTATATATTCTGCAATTACATTTCTAAATCAACAACCTCCACCAGAGAATTTTAAATATCAACAACTTCAGATATAGAATCAGAGATATAATGTTTCAACTAAACTCTTGCCTCAGCTCAAACTCTGAGTTTTTTTTTATATTGAAACAGAGTCATGCTTTCGAATTGTGGTGCTGAAGAAGACTCTTGAGAGTCCCTTGGACAGCAAGGAGATCAAACCACTCAATCCTAAAGGGAATCAACCCTGAATATTCATTGGAAGGACTGATGCTGAACTGAAGCTCCAATAAATACTTTGGCCACCTGACATGAACAACCAATTCACTAGAAAAGACCCTGATGCTGGGAAAGATTGAGGCCAGGAGGAGGGAGTGACAGAGGATGAGATGGTTGGATGGCATCACCGACTGAATGGACATGAGTTTGAGCAAATTCTGGGAGATGGTGAAGACAGGGAAATCTGGTGTGCTGCAGTTCATGGGGTCGCAAAGAGTCAGACGTGACTTAGCAACTGAACAAGAAGATTTATGCTATGGGTGTGTGTGTGTCTGTTAGTCACTTGGCCGTGTCTGACTGTGACCCCATGGACTATAGCCCACCAGACTCCTCTGTCCATGGGCTTCTCCAGGCAGGAATACTGGAGTGGGTTGCCATCTCCTACTCCAGGGGATCTTCCTAACCCAGGGATAAAACCCAGGTCTCCCACATTGTAAGCAGATTCTTTACCGTCTGAGCCAACCACTGCACATAAATAAAATATTTAATTTATTTTAATAATGGGATATTGACAACCAACACTAGTCAGGGCCCTGTTGCATTCACTCGGGTATGACATAAAGTGAGAAAATAAATATTAAAGTCTGCAAAGTATTGGGTTGGCCAGAAAGTTCATTTGAGTTTTTCCATAAGATATTACAGAAAACCCAAGCAAACTTTTGACCAAGCATGCTCTTGCTTTTGTGTATAAACCTGTGTAACCACTAGAGTCTGATGGAGGATTCTGAATATCTCAGTATATAAGCATGTATAATAGATGAGATTAAAGAGACATACTCACTTTATTTCAACTAAAGGAAGCTAAAATCTTAAAATCCCATAAAAGCATTTAAAGTTTACAAGAGTTCCTTAACATCACCTCAAGTGGGTATGCCCTCTGAGCCCTTCCACCACAGCCTCTTCAGACAATGTGTTCTAAAAGATTAATCTATAGCCAAAATTAGCATAAACTTCATTTCAAGAAAAAATTAGAAACTTTTAAAATGTAAAATCAAGGGGAAACAATTTTACTTCAAGTAACAACAGTTTCAATGCAACTAAAAAGATCAAATGATTGCTTTAAAAATGACAGATCTCCCTTTAAAGGAAAAAAGGAACAAACTCTAACATTAGTAAGGCACAGCATATTATTTAAGTGTTATCCTATTTTATAACTTATGTCTATATATCTACTAAGGGCTGGCACATTGGTCCTCAAAGAACGACATCCATTATTACTAATGATGTATAGCTTTCCTGTGTCATTTGACTCTTCCTAGTCTAGTCGCTCAGTCGTGTCCGACTCTTTGCGACCCCATGGATCCTCTGTCCATGGGAGTGGATTGCCATTTCCTTCTCCAGCGGATCTTCCCGACCCAGGGATCGAACCCAGGTCTCCCGCATTGTAGACAGACGCTTTACCGTCTAAGCCACCAGGGAAGTAATGGTCACTATAGTGCCTTTCAGTTCTAAGATTCTAATATTGAATCTGGTTTTCAATAAATCTAATCCATACCTAAAATTCTGGCGACTACTATCAAAATTTAGTAAACGTCACCACCTAGTGGCCTTGAGTTGAATTGTTCTAATATCTGAAAAGTGATTTTATTTTTGACAATAGAACATTGATCAATTCCCAAAATCCTTTGCAATCTTAAGAATCATTAAGCTTAGCTATTACTGAAGTAGACTGTGCTATTCTTGGTACCCTAGAGAATATAGCAGGATGGTTCAGACAATAAGATTTTGGCAAAAATTGTTTTTAGGAATAATTATATTGAAGGTTCAGAAAACTTAATTGCAATAATTTAAACAAGAGCAAGCATTTCCTATGCGTGTCTCATTTCCCAGAAAATCCTACTGGGCCTATTGTCAGAACGCATCCAGAATTCAACTTCTCATCATCTGCTCTGCTACCTTCCTGATCCAAGTCACCATCATCTGTGACTTAGACTATTACCATAGCCTTCTCTGGTTCCTGCTTCTCTCCTTGCTCAGTTCTCAGTACAGTAGCCAGAGTGAGCCTTCTAAAGTGTTAGTCAAATCACATCACTCTTTTGCTTTAAACCATTCATTTCTCCCAGAGTATAATAAAATGTAAACTCTCCCAAATCGCCTTGAAGCTCCACCTTGATCTGTTCCCTGTCATCTGTCCTCCTCGCTACTCTTGCGCTGGCTCATTCATCTCCATCCACACTGCCCTCTTTGCCATTCCTTAAACACATCGTCTGTGCTCCTGACTTAGAGCCTTGTGCGATTTGTAACATATTCCTGAAACTCTACTCAGCTGTTTACAAGGGTGACTTCAGGTCTTCACTCACATGTCATCTTCTCATGGAGAGCTACCCTGACCACCCTATTTAAGAGCCATCCTGTCCCACCTCTGATGTCTAACTGCCCCCGTTGGGTTTTTTTCTTTCTTTCTAGATTACTAGAAACTAGACTAACTGGATTGTGAGACAAATGAAAAATCTGGGAGATTTGGAAATAGTTTTGATCAAAAGAATAAGGCATAAGCCATACTCTGAATATTCAACAGTACTGTTAGAGTAGAAGGTAAGTTAAACTATGTTCAGAAGGAACAGGGTAGAACATCACTTTCTGTGTGTGATAAACCAACTGTATCAAACCGCTGGGACCAATTATAAAATACAGATCAAAAATACATATTTTAAAATCTGGGTGTAGTCTTTACCGTCTGCATCTGGCTTCCCAGATGACACTAGCAGTGAAGAACCCACCTGCCAATGCAGGAGACATAAGAGACGCAAGTTCAATTCCTGGGTCAGGAAGATCCCCTGGAGGAGAGCGTGGCAACCCACTCCAGGATTCTTGCCTGGAGAATCTCATGGGCAGAGGAGCCTAGCGGGCTACAGTCCATAGGGTCACAAAGTGACATGGCTGAAGTGGCTTAACTTGTAGTCATTAGAGACCTACCAACCTGCTAACTTGAGGGAGAAAACTTTAAGAGAAAAGGAAATCCCTTAGCACAATAATCTGTAAAGAGAGGCAAAAAGTCTGAGTAGAATTCTGTGAAATCTCTGTAGGTCTGGAACACAAAAGCTGGAGTTCAGGAGATACCAAGGAAGGTAGACTTTGGGAAATATTCTAGACTCTAAGTGGGTTTCCAGAGAGCTATTCCCTAAGAGTAATAGCAAATAAGGGAAAAAGTAGACCTCACAAAGATAGAAATACAGTTAACCCTTGAACAACACAGGTTTGAACTGCACAGGTCCACTTACACATGGATATTTTTTCAATAAGTACATAGTAGTGATTTCCTCTGGGGATGATGTAAACGGGGTTGACTAAGAAGTGTCATTATCATTAGGGGACTTTTCAGGTTGAAGATAATATTCTATATCTTTACTGGGCTTTGGGTTACTCAGGTGTGTATGTCTTTATCAAAATTCAGCAAATATTCAGTTATGATCTGTGCACTTCATTTTTTGATCATTTACACATTTTATTGACGTACATTTGACTTGCAAAGAAAAAAAACTAAAAATATTAAATTCTTGTTAATACTATAAATGCTAAATTAATTAGGGGGAAGCATACTGATATCTTCATATAAGTTAAATAAGCAGGGTGGCAATATACAGCCTTGACGTACTCCTTTTCCTATTTGGAACCAGTTTGTTGTTCCATGTCCAGTTCTAACTGTTGCTTCCTGACCTGCATAGAGATTTCTCAAGAGGCAGGTTAGGTGGTCTGGTATTCCCATCTCTTGAAGAATTTTCCACAGTTTATTGTGATCCACACAGTCAAAGGCTTTGGCATAGTCAAGAAAGCAGAAGTAGATGTTTTTCTGGAACTCTCTTGCTTTTTCCATGATCCAGCAGATGTTGGCAATTTGATCTCTGGTTCCTCTGCCTTTTCTAAAGCCAGCTTGAACATCAGGGAGTTCACGGTTCACGTATTGCTGAAGCCTGGCTTGGAGGATTTTGAGCATTACTTTACTAGCATGTGAGATGAGTGCAATTGTGCGGTAGTTGGAGCATTCTTT
>SJYT01011535.1:49039-67959 GCA_006410635.1 Cephalophus harveyi
TTTGATGCTGGGAAAGACAGAAGGCAGAAGGAGAAGAGGGCACCAGAGGACGAGATGGCTGGATGGCATCACCAATGCAACGGGCATGAACTTGGGCAAACTTTGGGAGATGGTGAGGGACAGGGAGGCCTGGTGTGCTGCACTCCATAGGGTCACAAAGAGTCAGACACAATTGGGCAACTGAACAACAAATTCTTTTCTGAAGGTTTGAAATATGCAATAAAAAAATTGAAAGAAATAAAGCGATCAAGGGAATTTATTGGCTACACGTATATCTTGACTTTAGGATAATCCTAATTTAATCACTCAGTAATATAACCAGGTGGAGAAGGCAATGGCAACCCACTCCAGTACTCTTGCCTGGAGAATCCCATGGACGGAGGAGCCTGGTAGGCTACAGCCCATGGGGTCGCTAAGAGTCAGACATGACTAAGCGACTTCACTTTCAATTTTCACTTTCATGCATTGGAGAAGGAAATGGCAACCCATTCCAGTGTTCTTGCCTGGAGAATCCCAGGGATGGCGGAGCCCAATAGGCTGCCATCTGTGGGGTCGCACAGAGTCGGACACGACTGACGCGACTTAGCAGCAGCAGCAGCAGCAGCAGCAATATAACCAGGAATGGTTTAATCTTCAGCTTTGATCTGAAGCACTGACATGGACACCACTCCCCCTTCTCAAGCTGAGATTTTTCAGTCTCCCCCAGGTACTGGGGTGGAGCAGACACACACTGCAGAGAGACCACCTGTGCCCACGGCCTCCTGCCATGCTTCAATTTTCAACTATCCCTTTGCCTCCCAAAACAACCCTCAGCCCACATTTGCCACCACTGATGAGCAGAAGAGAGCCTCTGTCTTACCCAGCCCCCCATCTGGGGCTCCCGCTGCCATCTTTCCCAGGCCCCCACCTGGGGATCAGGCTGACATCTTCCCTGGGCACCAACCTAGGACTCTGGTTGCCGTCTTTCCTGGGCCCCCACATGGGGATCAGACTGCCATCTTCCCCAGACCCCCATTTAGGGATCAGGCTGCCATCTTCCCTGGGCCCCATCTGGGGCTCTGGCTACTGTCTCCCTTGGCACCACCATCTAAGGCTCTGGCTGCTGTCTTGCCCAGCCCCCCACCTAGGGCCCTGGCTGATGTCTCCCTTAGTACCCCATCTACAGCCTTGGGTCTTGTCTTCCCCAGCCCCACTATCAAGGACTCCTGCCGGTGTCTTCCCCATCCCTCCCTCTAGGGTTCTGGCTGCTTCTCCCCTGCTCCCCTGCCTCCCGCCCAGGGCTTTGGCTGTTTTCCCTCAATCCCCATATCTTGCCTCAACCAGCCTCCCAACTCTGGCTTCAGTTCTTGCTTCCCCCAACTCCTCATCTATGGCTTCAGCTCCTGTTTTTCCCAGCCTCCCACCTATGGCTTCAGCAGTTATCTCTGCTCCAGCAGATGGCATCTCTACAGATGTCAAACCAGTCTTTGACATTGATGCTATGCACACAACACCTCCTCCTCAGACTTATTTTCCAATCTACCTCTGACTGCAAGGAGAACCACTACCCATATCACATGGCTGTTCTTGGTTCTGAGAACACAGCACCCAGTGGTGGCAATGCCTGGACCCAAGCCTCAACTTATTTACCTGTGGATTTGGTCAACAGAGGTACCCATGTTTCAAGTGAAGCTTGAAACCCAGAAGCTGGGACCCAGAACTCACCGTTCAGCCCACATCTGGGGCCAACAATAGGAAGAAGCCAGGGAAGTCCTGTGCTTCATTTTAAAGAAACCCACACAACATTCAGCCTTATTAATACATCTAGACCCAAAAAGGCAGGAGGCGTGTCTCTCCATTTGGACTAAACTTGAACACAGTAAACTGCTGTTCACTCCTGGTGAGGGCACGTGGCAGAACCACAATTTAGAGTCTGAAAATATCTTACAAAATTACACATGTGTCGCTCTCTGACTCAACTCCATTTCCAGTATTTGCCGACTTCTGTGCACAGAGAAAACATCAACTGTGTGAGGTTATCAGCTGTGTGAGGAAGCAGTGTTTATTGCAGCAGAAGAAGGGGAACATCTTAAGCGTCCCTCAGTGGAAAGCTGACTTATAATCACGATGGATTCCATGACACCTCCACCCAGTGGCGCTAAAGCTGCTAAAGATAACATGGTCTGGAGACAGGCCCGAGAACACACCGTACAGTGGAAAAGATGAGACACAGAGCAGCGCACGATGCAATCTGCTGCTGAAGAAAAAAAGGGAAAAACACACACACTGATGTACATGAGCACAGAATGCTGTCCACAGAAACGGCGGAAGCCGCCCAAGTGCCTGCCTGCAGAGGTAACTGGTGACTATGGCGTCATGGTGAGAGGTTTTCACTGTATGTTTAACCTTCTTGAATTTGAACTTTGTGTATGTACTGTCTACACATAGACTTAAAAAAATAGTTTTAATGAAAATAACATTAAAATGGAGAATTTATAAAGAAATCTGGGGAAAAGTGTTCTTTTAAATCTTGAGTTTTCCTATCTCGAGACACAAGACAGCTCATGACTTACTCCAGCATTCTTTCTTGCTAAAGTCTTTTTAGAAGTATCTTATATAAACAATATATCATATCTTATATAAACAATATATCATATCTTATATAAATATATTCAACCACATACTATATCTTACATAAATATAAACTACATACTAGAGTCTATATAAATATACATAAGCTACATATTATATCATATATAATATGTTGTTTATAACATAAAAAATCTAGTGCACAGGTCTATTTTTCCCATTCAAAAGCTAAAACTTCAGCAAAATATATGTGCATCAACATTTAAGGTATGGTACAACAGACCACAATTTAACCAAGCTTTCTGACAACAGCATTTGATAACTCACAGACCTGAGGCACCCCGAGTCCCTGAAGCCTGTCATGCCAATATTTTATTTCCCAAGACAGTAATAAACAATATGTTAAAATATATCCACAGAATCAATGGGAGTACAAATAATTCGTAACTTTACCACCGCCTTGTCTTTTAAAAACCTGGGCTTTTCCCTTTAAATTTCTGATGCCAAAATTCTGACCCTTTTCTTCTTCGTTTACTATTACAGCCTACAGTGTAAAAAGTAAAGAAGGAAGCTCTTCTCTGGTGGCGCGTCAGCTGCGGTGGCGGCCCGGGGGTGGACGCGCCTGCGCATGGCCCTGACGCCGTACACACTGGGGCCCTCACTCCGTGGCCCCCAGCAGAGCTTGCAGCGCCAGGACCGCCAGGCTGTGGAGGCCTCCAGGCTCTATCTCCGCAGCTGAACTGGCTGCTCTACAGACTTGCTCTCCTGTCTGCGTGAATGGCTTTTGTAGCTGACAGCTTCCAGTCCGACATGAGAAATACTGCTCATCACACCATCCAGCCTTCCCTCGTAAATGGTGCAAGAACTCAAATACTTGACAACCCTTCTGCAGCAGTCAGAGAGGTCCGCTGGAGGGAGGCACCAGATTCACAGGAAAGACCTTTGGGGACAGGCTGAATGCTCTGCGTGTTCAGCTCGTCCTCTACTGAACACTGGGAGTGAGTATCAAAGCAACAGCTGGACGAAAATACCCTCTGTCACCTCTGGGGGTTTGGGAAGAACAGTCAGACTGTAGAAAAGGAGTCAGATGATGCAGAAATCTTACTGGCCTCATCAATACTACAGGACTACAAGGAAAGGGGATAAATAAATTTTGGAGGAACAAAATTGGCTTCCTCCTCAGAAATAGTTTCTCTCCAAAAAATAACACAGATGGTGAATGCCTTTAAACTATCAATACATTTTCAGGAATGTCAACACAGAATACAGGAGTACTTCCTTTTTTATCATGGCACTTCACCAAAAATAAAATCTCAATTATTTTTTTCACTTGAATCAGAAATAAAGCATTCAAGCTTTTCATACCAGGGGACCCCATGCACCAACATGTCATGTTTGGGGCCTCCCTTGACACTTCTGGGGCTGCCACGGCACCTGTCAGGTAGGAATCCGCCTGTCAGTCTGTGTGCCCGGCAGACTTCTGGGAGGTCAGCCTGTCCCCTCAGGCCGACTGGCTTCCACCGGACACAGTGCCAGTGTACAGGAGAAGTACTGATGGGTCTTCTTGCTTTAGGGGAGCCCACATGTTTATCTGTTTAGATTCACTGTTTTCCCTCTAATTATTCCTAAAAGAAGTCTGAGTCCTTCTGTGACTCTTGACATCAAATTGGTTTTGGAATTAACCAAGATCGATTTTGGCATAAAAATAAAAACTTTTTGATAGTTGATTAGAATATTTCTTTGGCTCTGATAAACATGATGAAAGGGCATCTCCAGAGAAAGGCAGACAGTCCAATCTGGCTTTAACCTCTCTCCTTGCATTTTGCTTCTTACTGCGCTGTAACTGACAACTGAAAAAAAAAAATCTATCATATTGAAAGCAAAATCAATTAACATAGTTTTAAAATTTAAAGTCTGCTTTAGGATTGCTAGATAAAATTCAAGAATTACCTGGCTATTTAAAAAAGGGGGAAGGGGGTTCAAACTTTTACTTCAGTATGTGTATGAGATCATTTCACATATTTTCTTTTATAGTTTGTTCTACCGAACATGGAAATCTGAGTAGTTCAAAGAAGAAGAAAAGGAAAGGCTGGGTCCCACTCCAAACTGGTAGGGAATATTCATTTCTCATAGGATCATAGAAATGCCTATACATCGTTGCATGTTAGCAGTAATTTCAAAGACGTTACATTTCCTAACAGTAACCATGGTTTTTAAGTATTCCTCATTATTATTTCTTTGTGTACAGTTCACTGCAATCTAGATTTCACTTAAAGTTTACCTTATAAATGATGAAATGAGACAAACACAAATCACTTACATCTCTGTGTTAATAAAATTCTTGAAAGCAGGAGTGTAAGTTACCCAGCATCATCGCTCCACTCCATTTCATGTGTGATACAGCACACACCTCAGAGGCGATGCCACAAGCACAAGTGAAAGCTCTCTCACAGGCAAAGAGCATCTCCTTTTCTTTTCTAAAATAGTATTTCAAGGATTGGAAATTAGGAAATTATAACAGGGCTTTCCAAATCAAGGAGTGAGGCCACACTCCCTCATAAGACCTCTCCTTGCCCTCCTTGACAACTCCTCTTAGAGCTGGGGGAATACAAAGTGACACCATTTACTTGGACTTCTCTCCAAGCACGTGCAGCGCTCACTGATGCAGACACACCAGGACACTTTTTGGAAATAATCAAAGTACTTTGTCCAACAGTATCTCCTCATCCTCTGTGCACATGCTTCCCACCAATTCAGGAAACAGCCTCTGCCACAGGGAAAATCAGAGTACAATATTCAGCACTAGAACTTCTGAGTTCCAAACTCAGGCTTTTGAAATGGAAAAGAACAGGCAAAATATTAAATGGCAATACATCTGAGTTGTAACCAATGGGATTCTGGGTTTCAAAACATTTTAAGTAAAAGGGAGTTTCTGCAATAAGTCTTGGACTGAAAAGAGAACAGACGAGAAGCAAGTCTATACAGTTACGTAAGGTTTGCGGGGGAAGCAAGGAGAGGGAATTGAGTAAAGAAGAGAGCTAAAACAGTTAAACTGGCAACTGGCTTCAGCTTTTCACATTTTCTACAAGAAAAAACGGTAAAATCAAACTAGTCACATGTATTTATAAGCTTTCCATTACTTAGCATATTTTCACTACTCAACACACTTTGTAAAAACCATTTCAGGTCATTAAATGCATCAGCACACCATTTTCAATGGACTTTAGACTGCTATATTTAATTGCTATGATGCACTATCATTTAGGTTAGTTTGCATTACAAACAGCATATATAATGAACATATGTTTACCTACTTAGTCATCCTCTTTCCCAACTAATTTTTTTAAATTATAACCTTTTTCTTGTTCTTAACTTTCTTTCCCAACCCTATGTCCAGATATTCAACATTAACAACCAGATGTACCTCTAAACTGAAAATAACTACATTACCCAGTATTGTCATCAGGTTAGGTTAGTATCTGTGTGATGGAGCCTCAATTGTCTCTGCCCACCTTGAAATCTTTCCCCCTTCTTTCTGAAACAGAACCCATTATTTTTAGGAAACTTCTATTCCTAACGGCATGCAGACTTGGTGGGAGAGTCAGTCAAAGCACCTTCACCACCCCCAACCCAGCTCGTCATTCTCATCAGAATCAACCTCCTGAAGAAATAAACCATAGCCATCACAGTCAACAAAAAAAGAGTCCAAAATGAAGTACTTGAAAGCAATCTCAAAAATGACAGAGTGAACTGTTTGTTTCCAAGGCAAACCATTCAACATAACAGTAATCCAAGTCTATGTCCCAACCAGTAATGCTGAAGAAGCTGAAGTTGAATGGTTCTATGAAGACCTACAAGACCTTCTAGAAGTAACACAGGAAAAAGATGTCCTTTTCATTATAGGAGACTGGAACGCAAAAGTAGGAAGTCAAGAAACACCTGGAGTAACAGGCAAATTTGGCCTTGGAGTACAGAATGAAGCAGGACAAAGGCTAATAGAGTTTTGCCAAAAGAACGCACTGGTCATAGCAAACACCCTCTTCCAATGACATAAGAGAAGACTCTACACATGGACATCACCAGATGGTCAACACCGAAATCAGACTGATTATATTCTCAGCAGCCAAAGATGGAGAAGCTCTATACAGTCAGCAAAAACAAGACAGGGAGCTGAGTCTGGCTCAGATCGTGAACTCCTTATTGTCAAATTCAGGCTTAAGTTGAGGAAAGTAGGGAAAACCACTAGACCATTCAGGTGTGACCTAAATCAAATCCCTTATGATTGTACAGTGGAAGTGACAGATTCAAGGGATTAGATCTGATAGACAAGAGTGCCTGATGAACTATGGACAGAGGTTCATGACATTGTACAGGAGACAGTGATCAAGACCATCCCCAAGAGAAAGAAATGCAAAAAAGCATACTGGCTCTATGAGGAGGCCTAGCAAAAAGTTGTGAAAAGAAGAGACGTGAAAAGCAAAGGAGAAAAGGAAAGATATACCCATTTGAATGCAGAGTTCCAAAGAACAGCAAGAAGAGATAAGAAAGCCTTCCTCAGTGATCAATGCAAAGAAATAGAGGAAAACAATAGAATGGGAAGGACTAGAGATCTCTTCAAGAAAATTAGAGATACCAAGGGAACATTTCATGCAAAGACGGGCACAATAAAGGACAGAAATGGTATGGACCTAACAGAAGCAGAAGATATTAAGAAGAGGTGGCAAGAATACACAGAAGAACTATACAAAAAAGATCTTCATGACCCAGATAATCACGATGGTGTGATCACTCACCTAGAGCCAGACATCCTGGAATGTGAAGTCAAGTGGGCCTTAGGAAGAATCACTACGAACAAACCTAGTGGAGGTGATGGAATTCCAGTTCAGCTGTTTCAAATCCTAAAAGATGATGCTGTGAAAGTGCTGCACTCAGTATGCCAGCAGATTTGGAAAACTCAGCAGTGGCCACAGGCATGGAAAAGTTTTCACTCCAATCCCAAAGAAAGGCAATACCAAATGCTCAAACTACAGCACAACTGCACTCATCTCACATGCTAGCAAAGTAATGCTCAAAATTCAAGCCAGGTTTCAGCAGTACATGAACTGTGAACTCCCAGATGTTCAAACTGGTTTAGAAAGGGCAGAGGAACCAGAAATCAAATTGCCAACATCCCTTGGATTCTGAAAAAAGCAACAGAGCTCCAGAAAAACATCTATTTCTGCCTTATTGATTATACCAAAGCCTTTGACTGTGTGGATCACCACAAACGGTGGAAAATTCTGAAAGAGATGGGAATACCAGACCACCTGACCTGCCTCTTGAGAAATCTGTATGAAGGTCAGGAAGCGACAGTTAGAACTGGATATGGAACAACAGACTATTTCCAAATAGGAAAAAGAGTATGTCAAGGTTGTATATTGTCACCCTGCTTATTTAACTTCTATGCAGAGTACATCATGAAAAACGCTGGGCTGGAAGAAGCACAAGCTGGAATCAAGATTGCCAGGAGAAATATCAGTAACCTCAGATATGCAGATGACACCACCCTTATGGCAGAAAATGAAGAGGAACTAAAAAGCCTCTTGATGAAAGTGAAAGAGGAGAGTAAAAATGTTGGCTTAAAATGTAACATTCAGAAACCTAAGATCATGGTATCCAGTCCCATCATTTTATGGCAAATAGATGGGTAAACAGTGGAAACAGTGACAGATTTTATTTTTTGCAGCTCCAAAACCACTGCAGATGGTGACTGCAGCCATGAAATTAAAAGACCCTGCTTCTTGGAAGAAAAGTTATGACCAAGCTAGACAGCATATTAAAAAGCAGAGACATTACTTTGCCAATAGAGATCCATCTAGTCAAGCTAAGCTAAGTCACTTCAGTCGTGTCCGACTCTGTGTGACCCCACAGACGGCAGCCCACCAGGCTCCCCCGTCCCTGGGATTCTCCAGGCAAGAACAAGGGCTTCCCTGGTGGCTTAGAGGTTAAAGCGTCCGCCTCTAATGCAGGAGACCCGGGTTTGATCCCTGGGTCGGGAAGATCCCCTGGAGAAGGAAATGGCAATCCACTCCAGTATTCTTGCCTGGAGAATCCCATGGACAGAGAAGCCTAGTAGGTTACAGTCCACGGGGTCGCAAAGAGTCGGACACGACTGAGTGACTTCACCTCACCATCTAGTCAAGGCTCTGGTTTTTCCAGTAGCCATCTATGGATGTGAGAGTTTGACTACAAAGAAAGCTGGGTGCCAAAGAATTGCTGCTTTTGATCTGTGGTGTTGGAGAAGACTCTTGAGAGTCCCTTGGACTGCAAGGAGATCCAACCATGCCATCCTAAAGGAAATCAGTCCTGAATATTCACTGGAAGGACTGATGTTGAAGCTGAAACTCTAATACTTTGGCCACCTGATGCAAAGAACTGACTCACAGGAAAAGACCCTGATGCTGGGAAAGATTGAAGGCAGGAGAAGGGGATAACAGAGGATGAGACGGTTTGATGGCACCACTGACTCAATGGACATGAGTTTGATTAATCTCCAGGAGTTGGTGATGGACAGGGAGGCCTGGCATGTTGCGGTCCATGGGGTTGCAAAGAGTCAGACACGACTGAGCAACTGGACTGACTGCTGACTGACTGACAGTGATATACAGATAGAAGAGTCTTTTTTTTTTTTTTTTTTACACTGGAACTTCAAAAGGGTAACAGGACATAGGACAGTCCCAGATCTTAGAGTGTGTAAGAAAGCACGATCTGAAAGCAGTAGCTCCCAGATTTAACACAAAACTTTCCTGGGGGTCTGATGCCAGATGCCGTGACCACCCTTCTACTGCCCATGGCTAGAAAACAACGAAACTAGAGAAAAGATCACTTTCTCTGCAGCATGGCCCAGTACAGAAATCCCATGACCTAATGCACTCTGAGGTCAGAAAGACCTAGATTCAAATCCCAGGGCTGCTTCATAAGCCAGGAGGAACTACCTACTAACCTCTCAGGTACCTAGGCGATTTCACCCACCCATAGGCTGTGGTATGTGAACTGCAGATAAGCCGTGTAAGATACCTACTATTATATACTATATCTGACAAACAGTAAGAAATCAATAAACACAAGTTACCGTTTCTGCTCAAATAATTTGGAACTTAAAATGGGCTTATTACTCACATGGTATAATATTAACCAAAAGACTGACAATAGGACAAACGGAAGAAAAAAACTGTATTACAAATATGAGCAATGATTTCTTCTTAGAACTGTATACTGAGCAAAATCCAATAGATTTTTAACATAGCTTAATTCATTATACCTGGTATGGCCACAAAAACAAATTTCTAAAATGCACAGTAAATGACCAACCTTTCCATAAAATGGACATCTTATAATTTAAATATCACCAGCATTATTTCATAGTTCAAGTATCAGCAAGTACGATGTGTTTTAGGGTCAGTGATTCGAATTAGTGAGTGAGCTTTCTTGCAAAATGAGTGAGCTTTCTTGCAAAAATAACTTTATTTATAAGAGGACTTTTGTCTTTTCTCCCCAGACACAATACTTTATAATATTCATGCATTCCAATGGAAACACATTTTATTAATACCTGCAACCTAAACAAAGAGTTTTTAAATTATCTGCAGGAAAATTCCATTTTAAATTTATGTTATTTATGTTGTTTTGTTTTTTGTACTGAAACGTAGTTGATTTACAATGCTGTGCTAGTTTCTAGTGCACAGCAAACTGATACAGTTATACATGTGTATCTATTCTTGTTCAGATTCTTTTCTCTTACAGGTTATTACAAAATATTGAGTATAGTTCCCTGTGCTATACAGTAGGTCCTTGTAGGTTATCTATTATATATATATATATATATACTGTCTCTTATACACATAAGACCCAGAGATTGAACCAGTGTCTCCTGCTTTGGCAGTCGGATTCTTTACCAGAGTCACCAGGGAAGCCCCATTTTATATTTTTTACAGTCTATGTATAAGTGATACCATATTATTTCTTTCTCTGTCCATCATGCTTCACTATGATGATCTCCATGTCCATCCATGTTGCTGAAAATGATACTACTCCATTTTTATGGCTACATAATATTCCATTGTATGTATGTACATCATCTCTCTCCATTCATCTGTTTATGGACACTGAGGTTACTTCCATATCTTGTCTATTGTAAATAGTGCTGTTATGAACCTTGAGGTGCATGGATCTTTTCGAATGCTGTTTTTTTCCAGAAATATGCCCAAGAATGGGACTGTAACATCATATGGTAGCTCTATTTTCAATTTTCTAAGGAACTTCCATACTAGTCTCCAGAGTGGCTGTGCCAATTTATATTCCCATCAACAGTGTAGGGTTCCCTTTTATCTATACCCACTCCAGCATTTATTGTTTGTAGATTTTTTGATGATGACCATTCTGATTGGCCTGAGGTGATAGCTCATTGTAGTTTTGATTTACATGTCTCTATTAACTAGTGATGTTGAGCATATTTTCATGTGCTTTTTGGCTATTTATATGTCTTTGGAGAAATGTCAAATTTACTATTAGGTTGTTTGGTTTTTTTTTTTTTTTTTGATATTGAGCTGCATGAGCTGTGTATTTTGAGATTAATCCCTTGTCAGCCGTGTCCTTTGCAAATGCTTTCTCCCATTTCATAAACTGTCTTTACGTTTTGTTTACAGTTTCCTTTATTGTGCAAAAAGCTTTTAAGTTTAATTAGCCTCCATTTGCTTATTTTCATTTCCATCACTCTAGGAGGTGGATTCAAAAAGACAGTGCTGTGACTGTTGTCAGAGTGTCTACATTTTCCTCTTGTTTATAGGCACTGTGAGTTTACTTTTGTGTTTGGTGTTCGAGAATGTTCTAATATCATTATTTCACATGTGGCTGTCCAGTTTACCCAGCACCATTATTGAAGAGACTGTCTTTTCTCTTTTGTATATTCTTGCCTCCTCTGTCAAAGATAAATGCCCATATGTGAATGGGTTTATCTCTGGCCTTTCTTTCCTGTTTCACTTCTGATCTGTATTTCTGTTCTTGTGTCATGATTACTGTAGCTTTGTAATATGCTCTGAAGTCAGGGAGCCTCATTCCACCAGTTCCATTTTTCATTCTCAAGACTGCTTCAGCTATTTGGCGTGGGGGTGTGGGGTAGGGGGTCTTTCCATACAAATTGTAAAATGTTTTGTTCTAGGTCTGACAAAAATGCCACTGGTAATTTGATAGGAATTGCACTGAATCTGTACATTGCCTTGGGTAATATGCACATGGAAAAGCAAATGAAAAGATGCTCACAAATTGGAAAAGACCAAAGACACCAGGAGAAGGGGGTGGCAGAGGATGAGATGGTTAGATAGCATCACCAACTCAATGGACATGAATCTGAGCAAACTCTGGGAGAAAGTGGAGGACAGAGGAGTGTGGTGTGCTGCAGGCCATGGGGATGCCAAGAGTAGGACATGACTTAGCCAATGAACAACAACAAAAATCACTAATTATTAGAGGAATGCAAATTGAAACTTCAGTGAGGATCACTTTACACTGGTCAGGATGACCATCATCAAAATCTATGTCATTCTGACAGTACTGATTCTTCCAATCCAAGAACACAGTATACCTTTCCATTTCTTTGTGTCATCTTCAATTTCCTTCATCAGAGTCTTATAGTTTTTGAATACAGGCTTTTTGTGTCCTCATGTAGGTTTATTATTTTTAATGTAATAGTAAATGGGACTGTTTTCTTAATTTCTCTTCCTGATCTTTCATTGTTAGTGTAAAGAAATGCAACAGATTTCTGCATAGCAATTTTGCATCCTGCAACTTTACCAAGTTCATTAATGAGCTCTAGTAGTTTTCTGGTTATATTATTATTTAAATAAATATTTTCACCAATGGGAAAAGAACAGTCTTCAACAAATGATGCTGTGACAACAGGCTACCTACATGTAAAAGAATGAAGTTGGACCCTACCTACCTCACACCATACATGAAGCTTAACTCAAAAAGGATCACAGGCCCAAATGTAAGGGCTACAATTATTAAACTCTTAAAAAAAAAAGAGAGAAGAGTAAGTTCTTGTGACCTCGGACGTGGTAGTAGTTTTGCAGATAAAATTCCAACGCGTAGGTGGAAAAGTAAAAACATAAAAGAGACTACAACAGAAATAAGATAGTCTTTCCCACCTAGAGGCCATTAAGACCGCTGATGGTGCCTTCTCCCAAAACACTTACGCACGTGCACTAAGCTCAGACAATTAACAGGACTGACCCTTCATATCACCAGCCCTCTCTGCCTTTGGCTCCAGACCACAAAGTGGCTGCAACAGTTGTCACAGGCCCTGCTTTGGCCCTGCCACTCAAATCCCCGTGCTTCAGCAGAGGTCAACGACAGTAACACATCCCACTCTCATCCTCAGGTTGCTCCAGACTCATCTGAGGCACAGGAAGCCAAGCCAACTGACCCTCCACAGGGACTTACTCATAACCTGGTTATCACACTATTTTTCTTGCTCACAGCTAGAAACATTTCTGACATAGTGTATAGATATGTACCCTATGTAAAAACAAAGTTTAGCATATTTACTAGTTGGCATATACTCTGATGCTTTTACTATTTCCTTCCTTTTTTTTCTTTTTTTAAATACTGGTTACAACCCAGCATGTTGAAAGTTGTAATTTGACAAAAAATAAACAATAGAAATACAGACATTTATTATTATCTGGTTTCCCACCAGTAGAAACCTTTATATTCCCACCCAGTAGTCCTCAATATGTATTTGCTGAACTGAGCTAAAAATTGATCGCTGAAGAAGGCTTTCTTATCTCTTCTTGCTATTCTTTGGAACTCTGCATTCAGGTGCTTATATCTTTCCTTTTCTCCTTTGCTTTTTGCCTCTCTTCTTTTCACAGCTATTTGTAAGGCCTCCCCAGACAGCCATTTTGCTTTTTTGCATTTCTTTTCCATGGAGATGGTCTTGATCCCTGTCTCCCGTACAAGGTCACGAACCTCATTCCATAGTTCATCAGGCACTCTATCTATCAGATCTAGGCCCTTAAATCTATTCCTCACTTCCACTGTATAATCATAAGGGATTTGATTTAGGTCATACCTGAATGGTCTAGTGGTTTTCCCTACTTTCTTCAATTTGAGTCTGAATTTGGTAATAAGGAGTTCATGATCTGAGCCACAGTCAGCTCCTGGTCTTGTTTTTGTTGACTGTATAGAGCTTCTCCATCTTTGGCTGCATAGAATATAATCAATCTGATTTCGGTGTTGACCATCTGGTGATGTCCATGTGTAGAGTCTTCTCTTGTGTTGTTGGAAGAGGGTGTTTGCTATGACCAGTGCATTTTCTTGGCAAAACTCTATTAGTCTTTGCCCTGCTTCATTCCGCATTCCAAGGCCAAATTTATCTTGATCCCTGTCTCCTGTACAATGTCACGAACCTCATTCCATAGTCCATCAGGCACTCTATCTATCAGATCTAGGCCCTTAAATCTATTTCTCACTTCCACTGTATAATCATAAGGGATTTGATTTAGATCATACCTGAATGGTCTAGTAGTTTTCCCTACTTTCTTCAATTTCAGTCTGAATTTGGTAATAAGGAGTTCATGATCTGAGCCATAGTCAGCTCCTGGTCTTGTTTTTATTGACTGTATAGAGCTTCGCCATCTTTGGCTGTAAAGAATATAATCAATCTGATTTCGGTGTTGACCATCTGGTGATGTCCATGTGTAGAGTCTTCTCTTGTGTTGTTGGAAGAGGGTGTTTGCTATGACCAGTGCATTTTCTTGGCAAAACTCTATTAGTCTTTACTCTGCTTCATTCCATATTCCAAGGCCAAACTTGCCTGTTACTCCAGGTGTTTCTTGACTTCCTACTTTTGCATTCCAGTCCCCTATAATGAAAAGGACATCTTTTTTGACACACACTACCACGTCACATAGCTAGAGGGAAGCGCAGTACAGTAGAGGGGCCTCAGCTCGGGATGACCTACAGGGGTAGGATGAGGAGGGGGTGGGAGAGAGGCCCCAGGGGGAAGGGATATGTGTACACCTAGAGCTGATTTAGGTTGGTGCACAGCAGAAAACTAACGCAACGTTGTACGTCAACTATACTGCAATAAAAAAGGAGTGAGTCGGCATTGCAGATAAAATCAGTTTGCTCTCACTGATAGCAAAGAGTTTCTTTCTTCCTGTGGACAGTATTTCCCACGTTGAGGCTGCTGCATGCAGGGAGTTCACAATTGAGAAGATAATGAGTTGCCTACACTGTCATCAGCCTTATTTTAGATAAGTGGCTCAAATGCTGTATGTATACAGAGCTGGGGCCAGCGTGTGTTTATATTGTTGTCTGTCATAAACAGAGCATCCCAGGAGACTCGTGATCATGGCAAAGAAACAACTTCTGATCCAAAACAGAGATGACGTGTGCCCCAAACTGGGGCGTCTTCCCGTGTGTTATGTTACAGCATGGCACTCCAAGGTCAGCGCAACTGGGTGACTGCTGTCCCTGTCTCAGACCCTCAGCTCTCTCCAGAGGAGACTTCTTTTTCTCCATGACTTTATCATAGTGACTATTCCGGAAACTACCAAGCCTTATCATACATGAACAACAAAGCAGTTACTGATTCCACCTGCTCTCCTCCACGTCTGAGAACGGCTGTTTAATACACAACAGAGTTGAAACTGTCACTAAAGCTGAACCAACAGTAAACAGCGAGATGAGAGATGGTTTCAGGGGCTACTGGACATGGCCACTCTGCTACGGCTGAGCTTCATTTTTACCAACTTATAAGCACATGGAGGGACATGACTCACGTGGTTCTCAGTGGAACTCAGTGGGGAAGGGAGGGCAAAGACCATCACCTATATATAGGGTCAGTTCATAGGGGATTCACGTATTCACCAGCCCTTTAGAGTGAAATTACAGAGTCAGAATCCAACATAGAAAATCCGCAGCCTGAGGTGGAAACCGATCTTTTAGTTCTGCTTGTGGAATTACCTGGTGAAATCATTGCTCAAAATTATAGAGCTAGGAAGTGGCTCAGTTGGAATGGAAACCCAGAAAGTAAGGCTTCAGAATGTCTACAGTTAACTTCTATTTTGCTTCAAAATAACAAATGTTTATTGAGCAATTCTTGGTTCCTCACATGAAACATACAATTCCTGTTTGAGTTTCTGGTGGCTCACATGGTAAAGAACCTGCCTGCAATGCAGGAGATGTGGGTTCTGGAGAAGGGAATGGCTATCCACTCCAGTATTCTTGCCTGGAGAATTCCATGGACAGAGGAGCCTGGTGAGCTGTAGTCCATGGGGTTGAAAAGAGTCAGACATGACTGAGAGACTAACACTTTCGCATATTCTGTGACAGAGGCTACAAGGCAGGCACTGATGATAAAACAAGAAGCAAGGTGTAACCAGGCATGCAGGTGTTTAGTTATTTCTAACCCACTGCAATTCTGACGGCTCTCTGGGGAAAAAGAAGAGGATGCTAACAAAAACGCAGCCTTAAGTTCTGACATAGGTCAGAGGAAGCGAATTTCCAGGTGTGTCTTCGAAGATAAGTTGGAGTTTCCTGGCAGGCTGAGGGGAGGGAGATGCACAGGCATCAGTCAGTGTGAACACATGTGATATAAATAATTGTGGAAGATACACTTTCTCCCAGAATTCAAACTCTACCACACACTCTCTTCCTAGTCCCCGATCCAGTCACTCTGTCGGGTACTGTGTGAAGTGCTTTAGTGTTACAGACCCAGTTAATGTTCCCAGAAGTACTGTGAGCTAAGTATTACAGGTTCACTTTGCTAAGAAGCAAAGAAACCCTTGCAGAAATTGTGCTGTCACCGGCCGTGACTAGCGGTTGGCAGCGCGGGGTTCTGAGCTCTTTCTGCTGCTCTGCTGAGTTTTCATTCTTTGCATGAGGTCCTGTGTGTGTCCTCATCCATCTTTACCAGGCGCTGACCCCAGGGTCTGTGCAGTTCAAGGTGAGATGCGTGTTTCTCGGTGGGCATTCAGTGTCCTGCCTGAGACATGTGTTACTCATTCTCCTCTGGGGTCACAGTCCTTGGAAGTTCAAATATTCCAGCCAACTCCTGTTTTCAAATAAGAAACGGGAGCATCCACTGAACAGAAATACAAAAGCACTCCCTAGTCTGACGCAGTTTTAAACTTGCAGGTGGCATGACTGTTCTGAACATACACATGGCTCTCCTAAAAGTGGGGGCTTTCCTGGCGGCTTGGTTGCTAAAAGATCCGCCTGTGCTGCAGCAGAACCAGGTTCAGTCCCTGGGTTGGGAAGATCCCCTGGAGGTGGGTATGGTAACCCACTCCAGTATTCTTGCCTGGGAAATCCCAGGGACAGAGGAGCCTGGCAGGCTACACTCCGTGGAGTTGCAAAGAGTGAGACACAACTTAGTGACTTATCCACCACCACGTCCTAAAAGGCTATTTCTTTTTTTTTCTTTTTAGTTAGCATTGTTCTATATATCTTTTCTTATTCTTTTGCTTCTTAATATAAGCATAAAATTAATGGTGGACAGTTTCTTGTGCAAGTGAAGCCACTCTTCTGTTTGATACTGAATTCTGTTGTAAATGTCATTGGTATGTATCTCAGTGTATTTGACTCATTTATGGAGGTGTTTAAATCTCATGCTTCATGAATCAGATGTTAAAAAAAAAAAGCATATGCCAGTTGAAGCTCTGGGAAAAAATGCAGGAAAAAAGTGTAAGTCTGAGTGGTGTTCTACAAACAGTGTAAATCCAGTTGAATAAACCCCTGCATGTTTTAGAGTGAAATGAGATTCCTACACCTACGAGGTGGTTCTGCAGATGAAATGGAGTTTGCCCAGTTCACTGTGACCTTGGGAAGTCACCAGGCAGAAATGAAACTTCCTTCTCCCACCCAATCCATTAAGATTTCTGTTCTAATTCCTTTATCAAAGCTTCCTTTCCCATGGTGCAGATACAGTGCAAAAAGCTTTGAAGATAGACTTTGTTTAATCTGTATTTCCTGTTACCCTTGAGATTAGGGACTGTGCTAAGGTACAGAAGGGGAATCAGGTTCACAATTATTCTAATAGACCTCAGAGACAGGTTTAATCTTTACTTCAATCAAGTTAATCAAGAAAATCATACTAAAGTTCTTTTCATTCTTTTTTCTTTCCCCCTTTGAGGAAAAGAGAAAGAAATAATGTCCCACAGCTCTGGAAAACATACAAAAGTCCTCTTGGGATAACAAACATATTTCATTCTCACTTGGGCAACCGCTGAGATCACTTCCTGGTAGTTGGGCTTATAGGTTATTGAAACCACTGGGATTTTGTTAAAAATAGCCATCCAATAAATCTGGCCCTTCTTTTAATTAGAATCCTGGTAATAACTTTTTTGTGGGTTGTTTTCTCCCTTTCAGGACAACTTAAAAAATAATCTCTCATAATGCATATGTCATGTACAGTTGAGTGGAAATTAAAAAAAACACCCTGACATATTGATTTCTGCAGATTGCTGAGAGAAGTTTCTAAGTAATTTAAGGGCCAAGTCAAGACAGTGCACTGTTTCCTTTGAGAAGATTTAAACGTTTCTAAGGGGCTTCCCTGGTGGCTCAAGTGGTGAGAATAGGAGAGACGGGTTCCATCACTGGGTCAGGAAAATCCCCTGGAGAAGAAATGGCAACCCACTCTGTAATCTTGCCTGGGAAATCCTGTGGCCAGAGGAGCCTGGTGGGCTCCAGTCCACGGTTGCAAAGACTTGAACATGACTTAGCCACAAAATAACAAGAAGCTCTTCTAGAAGGGTGGGCCATCTTGAACTTGGCCCATGTCTTTAAAACGTATCTAATATTCCATTGTATGCATATATATATGTAAGCCATATCTTACACAGGTATATATATACGTAAGCCATATATGTAAGCCATGTGTCTTCTTTATCCATTTCTCTGTCGATGGACATTTAGATTGCTTCCATGTCCTGGCTAGGGTTTCCCTGAGCTTTCCCTGGCTCAGCGGTAAAGAATCTGCCTGCAGTGCAAGAGACGCGGGTTCGATCCCTGGGTTGGGAAGATTCCTAGGAGAAGAAAATGGCAACCCACTCCAATATTCTCACCTAAAAACTCCCGTGGACCGAGGAGCCTGGTGGGCTATAGTCCAGTGGGTTACAAAAAGTAAGACATGACTGAGCAGCTGAGCACACATATCCTGGCACATATCCTGAATAGTACTTCTGTGAACACTGGGGTTCACATGTTTTGTTGAATTATGATTTTCTCCAGGAACCAATAAAAATGAAAGCCAAAAAAAAAAAAAAAAACAGTAAAAAAATCAAAGAAAACCTTAAAAAAAAAAAAAA
>SJYT01011535.1:68246-128426 GCA_006410635.1 Cephalophus harveyi
TTCTAAATGGTGTGCCAACAAAAGTCAATGTTAATGGCCTACAAGAACGTCAGGGTACATTCTTGTTTAGAGGAGGCAGCTGGTGAAACTGAAAGTTGATTTCCTACAGGAATTCACTAGACTCCTTTTTTCTACGGAAGTTTGGCAGCTACAGCGCAAGGCCCTGAACCTCTCCTTGGAGTTCCTAGTCCAAAGCGGCTCCCACGTTTGGGACTTGGGTAACGGCCAGCCCTGCTGGAGCCTCTTCACCTGTAAGAGGTGAATAATAGCACCGGTCTCAGTCTTTGAGGGATGCATATCCATCACTTGGTGTTGAGCAACCAATAGAAAAAGATCCTTCATGGAAACAGCTTTATCAGGGCTTCCCAGGTGGCCCTAGTGACAAAGAACCTGCCTGCCAAGGAGACTTAAGAGATGTAGATAAGAGATGTGGGTTCGATCCCTGGGTCGGGAAGTTCCCCTGGAGGAGGGCATGGCAACCCACTCCAATACTCTTGCCTGGAGAATCCCATGGACAGAGGAGCCTGGCGGGCTGCAAAGAGTTGGATACGACTGACTAAGCACACATGCTCCTGCTCTTATTTACCAAACCTTACTGGAATCATCATTAATCATATCTATCAGATAATTCTATTCAGTAATGCACTGTTGATTTGCAAATGGCCCTGTACACAGAGAGCAGAGAGAGGCCCAAGAGAGAGGCAGCCGCTCCAGATCAGTAGACGGTATGTTTAAGAAGGAAAGAAACCTCCATACAAGGCTTGTTTTGGTCGCTGCAAGGCAAGGAGACACGCCTGCCCACCAAATTATAGAAGTTTATACAGAGGCCTTCACTGGGTTCAGTCATGTATATCAGGGGTCCCCAACCTCTGACATCTAATACCTGAGGATCTGAGTTGGATCTGATCTAATAATCCTAGAAATAAGATGCACAGCAAGTGAAATGCCCTTGAATCACCCAGAAACCATCCCCTTCCACCTGTGGAGGGGAGAAATTGTCTTCCATGAAACCCGCCCCTGGTGCAAAAAAGCTGAGGACCACTGGTGTGGACCATCCAGATGGTCTCAACAACCCCTTACTATTCCAAGGTTGTGTCCTTAGATCAGCTTCCACTGTGGAAACAGTGGGCAGAATGGACGTTCCAAGGATGGGGGGTGTGGCGAGGAGCCTCTGAATGCAGGGTCCAGGCCACGGGTCAACCACTAGTGAGGCTTCTTGAGGGCTTTAGTCCTTCCTCCTGGCTGCTGTTCAGTCGCTCAGTCATGCCTGACTCTTTGCGACCCCATGGAGGGCAGCACATCAGGCTCCACGGTCCTTCATGATCTCCCGGAGCTTGCTCAAACTCACGTCCGTCAAGTCGGTGATGCCATCCAGCCATCTCACCCTCTGTCATCCCCTTCTCTTCCTGCCTTCAATCTTTCCCAGCATCAGGGTCTTTTCAAATGAGTCTGCTCTGCACATCAGGTGGCCAAAGTTTTGGATCTTCAGTTTCAGTTCTTCCAGGGAGTATTCAGGGTTGATTTCCTTTAGGATTGACTCGTTTGATCTCCTTGCTTTCCAAGGGACTCTCAAGAGTCCTCTCCAACACCACAGCTCGAAAGCTTCAGGAAACTGACAAGATTTCTTGCCTAGTGGAGGCTAGTGTAGCTTGGCCCAGTGAAGGGGAGTGACCTGACTCGGTTCTGGGTCGAGACTTCAAGAGCCTCTCATCACTGCGGCAGGGACGACAAAAGGCCAGATCAAGGTGCTGCCTCTGCCAACCCGAGTGTCATGTGGACAGACCACACTGGGTAAAGCCATTTTACCTGGTGCGTGTCATGTGACCTAAATGTACACTTTGGCTGTTAAGACACTAAGGCTTGGAGGATGTTTGTAACCACAGCCCCGTCTCTCCTGAGACAGTCAGGCTGCTGCCAAATATATCGTAAGCTGTCAGCATCCTGCCAGTAAACCATCCTCAGCGGGGAGGCAGCCTTCATCTGCAACACTCAGCGGTGCTTATGGTGTAATACTCCCGCTGGGGCTGGTTTCCAGCTGCTGACATCGCCACCCCGAACGTAGATTTGGGACAAGAGGGACAAATCCAGATCTGACAAGCCAGGAGGAGGCCGACTCCAGGGTACCACTGCCTCAGGATGCAAAGTCATCAGGGAAAGTGAGGACTTACTGTTCCTTTGAGCTTGCAGCCTGGAGAAGCAAGCCTAAATGGGAGAATAGAGAAGATTGTGGAGGTGTCCTATCCTATCCAAAATACAGTGACTAAAGTCAGGATCTCTTCTATCCTTAAGGACAAATCTTTCTTAACCTGGCATCCACCGAGAGGAAGGTGCTAAGGCTGCTGCTGTATGACTGACAACATCATTAATTCCAGACCCTAAGGATCACTCCTGGGATAAGTACCAAACACAATTTTAGCTAGGTACACTGGAAATAGACAGTGCCCAGATGCATACTGAAGCACTCACGTTTTCATGACACCAAATTCTCTTTTGGATCCAGTTAACCTCGTCAAGGCTATGGTTTTTCCAGTAGTCATGTATGGATGTGAGAGTTGGACTGTGAAGAAGGCTGAGTACCGAAGAATTGATGCTTTTGAACTGTGGTGTTGGAGAAGACTCATGAGAGTCCCTTGGACTGCAAGGAGATCCAACCAGTCCATTCTGAAGGAGATCAGCCCTGGGATTTCTTTGGAGGGAATGATGCTGAAGCTGAAACTCCAGTACTTTGGCCACCTCATGCGAAGAGCTGACTCATTGGAAAAGACTCTGATGCTGGGAGGGATTGGGGGCAGGAGGAGAAGGGGATGACCGAGGATGAGATGGCTGGATGGCATTACCAACTCGATGGACGTGAGTCTGAGTGAACTCTGGGAGTTGGTGATGGACAGGGAGGCCTGGCGTGCTGCAGTTCATGGGGTCGCAAAGAGTCGGACACGACTGAGCGACTGAACTGAACTGAGACATACTTTTTCAAATAATATGTTGAAATCGCAGTATTAGGACAGAGAATACGTCAGCACTTACACACATACAATGACTGTATCGTCCCCTGCAGTAGAGACTGGGCAGATAAACACTTATTCGTTTTATTTTTCTGGACACACTAGAAGACTAGGCTTTCCGACCTCTCTCGCACTAAGCTCGAGGTTAGGAAAGAAGTGCGCGCCGCGGCTGGATATGGCTACTCGACTTGCCCTCTGTTTGCTGGTTGCACAGCTGAGGGTAGGAGGTCCAGGAAAGGACCCAGGGGAACCCTGGAAGGGAATAGCAGCCACAGACGAGAAGAGCCGGAGCTCTTGGGTCACTGGTGCAAGCCCAGTAGCTAAATTCTAGCTGGACTGTCCACTGAGTTATTTGTATTACTGTTGTACTTAGCATTTATTACCCAGAGTGATATGTCTCTTATCTGGGAATCTTATTTGGCTGGAACTAAAAGGTTAGCATGTCATGTTTGGAATTTTATGTGGATGAAGAACCTAGAGCACAGACAATTACAAACAAGTTGAGTAAGTCCTAACACAACTTAGATTATCTAAGGAGAAACAGAGGTAACTCAGAAAGGGTTGATCTAATCTGGCTTGATTCAGAGAATTCATCATTACTGTGGGTAGAAATAAATAATTGCTTCATACATTTTCCAAGTCCAAGAGTTGAGTTCTTTCACCCTCTTCATTAACTTTTAAAAGGTAGCTGTGGAGCTTTAGAAGATGAAGTTAATTTTAGAAATATTTCTTTTGTCAGTGGTTAGAAGAACATGATGGCGTGTTGTTGAGACCAGCAAATGTTGAGATCAATCAAAATGCTCCAGTTTCTAAATGAAAAGTTCGTGCTTAAAGACTTGATCAGTTCCTTGCAGGCTCACAAGATAAAGCAATTACTTGCTAAATCTTTGTAACAAGAAGGGTTCTTATGCATCAAATAAGCAAGAGCCGATGGCAGACAGTGTTGCACCACCCAGATGGCCCTTCAGGGAAGGACCTGCTGACCAGCTGGAGATAGTGTGGTCAGCCAGGTCCTCCAGCCATGGTTCCTGCAGTGGTAGCTGCAGACAGCTGCCTTGCCCATGGCTGGGCGACGCCTGAATGCCACCCATCCAATGACCCACAGTGGCTGAAGTGACCCAGAGCTCCCGGGGGCTTGACCGAGGTTGTGTCCAGCCACATCCCACCTGTCTTCTCCCTCTGCCCAAGCCTGCCTTCTGCCTCTTTCAAAGAGGTGGACCCCTAACAGACATCATTCACCCCAAATTCCATCTCAGCATCACTGTCTGGAGAACCCAACCTTTGACAGAGACTATGAGGAACTAGAGAACTGACCGGGAAATGTATACTTACAATCCAAAGGAGAGGGTGGGACAAATTAGGAGAGCAGCCTTGATATATATGTGTGTCTGAGTCTTCAGTCGCTAAGTCGTGGCCGACTCTCTGTGACCCCAAGCAGCCAAGCTTCCCTGTCCTCCACTGTCTTCCGGAGTTTGCTCAGTTTCATGTCCGATGAGCCAGTGATGCTATCTAACCATCTCATCGTGGGCCGCCCTCTTCTCCGTTTGCCCTCAATCTTTCCCAGCGTCAGGGTCTTTCCCAATGAGCTGGCTACCATATGAGACATAGACAGCAGGGAAGCTGCTGTAGATCGCTGGGAGCTCAGCTTGGTGTTCTGTGACAACCTAGGGGGTGGGATAGGGGTGGAAGGGAAGCCCAAGAGACGGGGAGATGTGTGTGCATACAGCTGATCCATGCTGCTGTCCAGCAGAAATTAACAAGACATCGTAAAGCCGTTTTACTCCAACACAAAATAAATGGATAGCAACAGGAAACAAAAGTGAAATTTAAACATAACTCCTCCTCCACAGAGGAGACACAGAGCAGTCTCAGGCCTCCACTGCTGGCTCTGGCCACTCTGGTCAACAGAGGATGAGAGGGCTGGATGGCATCAAGAACTCAACGGGCATGAGTCTGAGCAAACTCCTGGAGAGAGTGGAGGACAGAGGAGCCTGGCGTGCTGCAGTCTGTGGGGTTCCAAAGAATCGGACACGACTTAGCAACTGAACAGCTGGAATACAGGCTGAAGATTCTTAGTCCTACTTCAATATTTGAGTGACTTTTTCCCTTTGCACTTCACAAACCAAAGTGTTAGAACATGTTTGGAAGAAGTTTCTAGCAAAGAATACTATTTTATTCTCCTGTTCCAATGGAGGGAAGGAAAGTAGTTGACTGATTCAGCCCAGAGCCAGAGTCTATAGCTATAAATTGTATATTGGTATCTCATTTCTTGTTAATTAAAAAAACGAGCTCATAGATGTTGATAAGAGTCATTTTTACTTAGATCTATGCTTTGGTTTAATTCTTTCTCCTTGTAATGATTGTACATAAAAATATAGGGCAGAAGAGATCTATATATCTGTAAGTATTTGTCTTTACCATGATTTTAAGCCTCTGTTCATATAATGTCATATGACGGTTGCTCTTGGAATTACGGCCACTGAAGCCCAACTTGATTGGTTGTTCAAATAATCTTGTTTATCCCAGTTTGTTACTACTATGTATTTCTGGAGATTATAGCTGAGACCATTCTTCTACAGAGCTGAGAAATTTATCCTAACTTAGGAAAGGAGAAAACTGTGAACTATCCCCTTTGCAAAAATAGTCTCTGAATTGTCAGTCATCAGCTGAGCTCAGTCACTTAGTCGTCTCTGACTCTTTGTGACCCCATGAACTGCAGCACACCAGGCTTCCCTGTCCATCACCAACTCCCAGAGCTTGCTCAAACTCATGTCCATTGAGTCGGTGATCCAACCATCTCATCCTCTGTCATCCCCTTCTCCTCCCACCTTCAATCTTTCCCAGAGTCTCTTCAAATGAGTCAGTTCTGTGCATCAAGTGGCCAAAATATTGGAGCTTCAGCATCAGTCCTTCAATGAATATTCAGGAGTGATTTCCTTTAGGATTGACTGGTTGGGACTCCTTGCAATCCTAGGAACTCTCAAGAGTCTTCTCCAACACCACAGTTCAAAAGCATTAATTCTTTGCCGCTCAGCTTTCTTTATAGTCCAACTCTCACATCCATACATGACCACTGGAAAAACCATAGCTTTGACTAGAGAGAAACCTTTGTTGGCAAAATAATGTCTCTGCTTTTTAATATGCTGTCTAGGTTGGTCATAACTTGTCTTCCAAAGAACATCTTTTAGTTTCATGGCTGCAGTCAACATCTGCAGTGATTTTGGAGCCCCCCAAAATAAAGTCTCTCACTGTTTCCATTGTTTCCCCATCTATTTGCCAGGAAGTGATGGGACCGGATGCCATGATCTTAGTTTTTTGAATGCTGAGTTTTTAAGCCAACTTTCCACACTCCTCTTTCACTTTCATTAAGAGGCTCTTCAGTTCCTCTTCACTTTCTGCCATAAGGGTGGTGTCATCTGCGTATCTGAGGTTATTGATATTTCTCCCGGCAATCTTGATTCCAGCTTATGATTCATCCAGCCTGGCATTTCACATGATGTACCAATAGAAACCAGCATTAATGACCTAGTTCTTCAGATTATAAAGACTAATTAATATTTAGTGTATTTTAGTTAACCATGTATATTGCTTAGTGTATATTTTATGTTAGCTATGATATATTTAGTGGATATTCATGGTCACTTCCTATTATAAATATCTTACATGAGTTATTTCCATGAAGCAGCCCTTTATGATAGGCATTCTATGGTCATCTCATTTCACTGATAAGGAAACTGTAATCCAGAGAGACACTGTAATCCAGAGAGACACAGTATTGCCTCAAAGTCATGCAGTTAACACCATAGAACCAGGATTCATACCAAGCAGCCTCTTATTCATTAGATTGTATATCTAATACATAAGGTCCTGGTTGCTAGGGGTCCTCAAGTAAGAGTAAATACCAACTAAAAAGACAGCTCTATATTATTAGCTGAACAAAAGAAATGTTTAGGTACTATATTCATGCTAAGAAATTGATACACAGGTTCAGTTCAGTCCAGTCGCTCAGTAGTGTCCAACTCTTTGTGACCCCGTGGACTGCGGCATGCCAGGCCCCTCTGTCCATCACCAGCTTCCAGAGTTTACCCAAACTCATGCCCATTGAGTTGGTGATGCCATCCAACCATCTCATCCTCTGTCGTCCCCTTCTCCTCCTGCCCTCAGTCTTTCCCAGCATCAGGATCTTTTCAAATGAGCCAGCTCTTTGCATCAGGTGGCCAAAGTATTGGAGTTTCAGCTTCAACATCAGTCCTTCCAATGAACATCCAGACTGATCTCCTTTAGGATGGACTGGTTGGATCTCCTTGCAGTTCAAGGGGCTCACAAGAGTCTTCTCCAATACCACAGTTCAAAAGCATCAATTCTTTGGTGCTCAACTTTCTTTATAGTCCAACTCTTACATCCATACATGACCACTGGAAAAACCATAACCTTGACTAGATGGACCTTTGTTGGCAAAGTAATGTCCCTGCTTTTTAATATGCTATCTAGGCTGGTCATAACTTTCCTTCCAAGAAGTGAGCGTCTTTTAATTTCATGGTTGCAATCACCATCTGCAGCAATTTTGGAGCCCAAAAAAATAAAGTCGGCCAGTAGAATTATCAAATTATCTAGTGTTGCCTTGGGAGGCTGGGAGATGTTAAAATAGGATTTAATTTGGATGAGGAGGAAAGAAAAGAGGGCAGGATGGATCTAGAATATAAACATCTCTCTGGAAAAGGGAGCTTGAATAGGTTTGAATATGGAGCTTGACTAGGAACCACATTGAACGGGTTTCTTGGAGCCAGGAGAGAAAAATCATAAAAGATAGTGAATGTCTCGTGATTTTGGTGTGGAATTCATTCAATGCACAGAAGGAAAAAGCACTCTGCCTAGAAATGATTGTCATCCTGGCTCCTCTTTTCCAACACAGTTTCCGTTTTTTTCCTTAGCACTGAAACACAGTGACAGTACGATGAGCCACCTCGGGTTCAAATATATTTGAAATTCTGAATCTATAAAGTAATGTTATTTTAAAACAACAAAATCTATAAGAATTTACTTTCCCTGCATGCCTTCTGGAACTTGGGCATGCAAGTGACTTTTAATAGTTAGGTAAGGGAGGTTATTTAAATAGAGTTTGAATGGAGTTTGAATCTACATTAGAGTGTCGTTTCTAACCAAATTCAAAATGCAAGTTGTATGGATTTTGGTGTTTCCTTGTTCAATATACTGTCCTTTACAAGTCATTTCTGTAATTCTTTGAGTTTCAGCAGTAGATGAATCACATTTTACTGAGATAATGTGTTAACATGTCAGCACACTAGATCCTGAGAAATTGAGAGTGTTTTTTTCTTTGTTTTCAAAGAGAACCAAATCTCAAGACTCTATCAGGTGGGTTTTTATATCTCAGATCATCACTTACCTAAGGTATTCAGTTCCGCTTTCCTCAAAACATTTTTATGATTGAGCAAGTGCTTTATTAACTAGCTTTGCAGAGGGGGCGCTTTTCGTCGGGGACGATTACACTGTTGATGTAAATTACTCTGAAGTTTGGCAGCTCTCTCTAGAGACAGGGACTCTTCCTGTTGTTGTTTGCCAAAACCTGCCTGACTCTCTGATCTTTGTATTATAAAAACAAAATGCCTAAACTGAATCCTGACACGTCATAAGCTTGACAGTGTTAAACTACCTTTCAAAAGCTGCAAATGTTTCAGCCTGTCTTCTTTAGAAAAAAGGAATCTGTTCTAATTTCTTAACTGCTGAAAAAGCAGCGCTCACATCAAGTGTGACTCACGATAACAAATCTGACGGCTTGCTTCTCCTCTCCCTGTCCCTTGAACATTGATCAGGTACCCAGTCACTTTCTGACTAGAGAGAAATTGTACAAAATTCTTGAGAAGGAGGGAAGGAATGTTGGGCTCAATTTTCATGATAATTCAGCCAATCAATCCAAGAATGGGGGGTTGGTATGCATAATCAGTAAGTGTAATGATATTTCAAGGTGTATTCTGGTCATCTCTCATCAATTAACTGCTAAACAACCAGTTAGCTCTGAGATGGGTGTAAAGCCCATCTCAACTGTGGTTCAGTTTACCACAGCTCCTGCTTTAAACTCAAGTCTCCAGGATAGAAATGCACGCATGTGGCAAATAGTTAAACCAACTTCTCTCCCTTCCCTTCAGTGATTCTGTCCAGAAACACGGACAGCTGTTCAGATGGACAGCTGCTCTTCTCTGAATCATGGGGACTGGTATGATGGTTTAGGAATAAAATTGTGTGTATGCTTGTGGCGGCTCTGGGGTGGGTAATTCTGACAGGTAACCACAGCTACTTTAGAGGCCTGCCTCTCCTGCACATAGGAATCTGTGTTTTAACTGACCTTTGATCAGGAAGCTGGTTATGGTAGATAAATATGCTCTTTCCATTTTAATGTCAACTTATCCACACTTTCATTCTGATGTATACTTAATACAATTCCTATATTAAAAATTTAGCCAGTACTTAGTATTTACAGTATGACAGTTACTGGGCTGGACTCCATTGTTCCTGCTCAGTTGCTGAGTTGCGTCTGACTCTTTGCAACTCCATGGACTGCAGTTCAACTCTATTGATCAAGGCATAAATGACAGGGATGGACTGACTCATAGATGAGTCAGATGCATCCTCAGCTTGAAGAGTGTCCATGGATGTCCCTTCCAAAATCTACTGGATATCTGTCTAAGGGGCCATGAACAAGGAAAGGGCTTTGTCTGTGGTGTGGAGGGCAGCGTTTATCAGTGTCTGGGCGCATTTTGGACGTTTTGTCGCAGCTGGCGCAGGGCTTGGTTCCATGGACCTCTAGCAGGTGCAGGCCATGCCTGTGGCTAAGCATCCTGCAGTGCACAGGCCTGTCCACCCTAACATGCAATGATCTGGCCCCGAATCTCAGTAGCAATGAGCTTGAGGAAACATGTCATAAAATTCCATGAACAGTAGGCGTGGCGTAGAAAAGAACATCTGGCATTTCTCTAAATAATGTTCTTTTGAAAGAAGGAAATAGTGGTTGTTGACAAGCGTGCAGAGCAGCCCCGCCTTTCTCAGGGTCTCACTGGCAAAGAATCCGCCTGCCAGTGCACGAGACACGGGTTCCATCCCTGGTCCGGGAGGATCCCCCGGAGGAGGAAAGGGCAACCCACTTCAGTATTCTTGCCTGGGAAATGACACAGACAGAGGAGCCTGGAGGGCTATAGTCCACAGGGTCACAACTTAGCAGCTGAACAACACCACCACCTTGATTATCAGTTCCGTTCAGTCACTCAGTCATGTCCCACTCTTTGTGACCCCATGGATGGTAGTCTTCCACGCTCCTCCATCCATGGGATTTTCCAGGCAAGAGTGCTGGAGTGGGTTGCTATTTCCTTCTCCAGAGGATCTTCCCGACCCAGGGATCGAACCCAGGTCTCCCACATTGTAGGCAGACGCTTTACCATCTGAGCCACTGGGGAATATATGCTAAAAATAATTCTCAAGGGAGCTTTAGCACAGTTGTAATGCAGTTCTCTATTTTGTCAGCTCAGAGCTGGGTAAGAGTTGAGAAGGATACTCAAAGTCTCAGAAGGAGGCAGAATAAAATAATGGTGCCAGATGGGATTCTGGGGTCCATTATATCTGAGCCTAACCTGTCTCTGACATTTACTGACTGAGTGGCCTGGAGCAAGGCATCTACTTTTCTTCTTGCTTTGTTGCCTTATCAAGAAAATGGTAAAAAAAGAAAAGAAAAAAAGAGAATGCATAACTTTTTTTTTTTTTTTGGAGGTGTGAAGAATAAATGATATAAAACATACAAAGCACTTAGCACACTCAGATTCAGTCTCTAGGTCAGAAAGATCCCATAGAGGAGGAGATGGCAGCCCACTCCAGCATTCTTGCCTGGAGAGCCCCAGGGGCAGAGGAGCCTGGCGGGCTACAGTCCGTGGGGTCATGCAGAGTCAGACGGGACTGAGCCACTAACACACACAATCAATCGAATAAGCACTTGGTAAATGCAAGCTATGATTGTCGGTTGTCATCGAACTTAGAACCTGTCCCTTGGGCCTTCCCCGGGGACCCAGTGGAGCAGCTTCTGCACTTCCCCTGCGTGGGCATGGTTACGTGGGGTCACACAGAGTCAGACGGGACTGAGCCACTAACACACACAATCAATCGAATAAGCACTTGGTAAATGCAAGCTATGATTGTCGGTTGTCATCGAACTTAGAACCTGTCCCTTGGGCCTTCCCCGGGGACCCAGTGGAGCAGCTTCTGCACTTCCCCTGCGTGGGCATGGTTTTGATCCCCAGTCCGGGGAGTTCCACATGCTTCGCTGTGTGGCCAGAAAAAAGCCAGAATCCCTACCTTAATTTCTCACCCGGGCAGACTCCTTGCTGGAACTGTAAAGTATTCACTAATGACGATCCTTCCTTATTTCTCGTATTTCCAATATTGATTCCTGTAAGTGTGTCTGAGTATTTATGGGTATTGTCACAGCACAAATCTAACTGGCTAGATGGAAGGATTCAGGCGCTTGAATGTTCTGTAGTTTGGAATCAATTTTACAAGTTGGTTTTTGGAGAGTCAGTGTCTCAGCACGTCTATGAATGCTTCTCCTGGAAGAGCTAAATATTTCTCAAGCTCAACAATGCCTCCCCCACCGTCTTCTAACAGAGCAAAATGACAACAATTTAGAGGAAGCAGTGACGCACAATAGGTCTTTCTTTCCGTGGTAGTAAATTCTGGTTTCCTTAACAACCATTAAGAGCTCCATTCATGAAATGTAGTCACATCTTTAAGAGATGACAACAGGTGCGAAACCATTTCCAGAACTCAGTTCCTCATCCACACAATCAGATGATTTAAGTCAGTTCACAAGTGACGTAGGAAAAGGGGGCGGTGGAGGATTCGGGACAGCTAAGAGTAGACAGAAGTCTGGCAAGAATATTTTTTTTTTTAATGATCAGGACCTGACATATATACGCTGCTTTATTGCAAATGGATAGCCACCGAGGTCCTACTTTATAGAACAGGTAACTCTGCTCAATGTGTTGTGGCAACCTGGATGGGAGGGGAGTTTGGGGGAGACTGGATACACGTATATAGATGACTGAGTCCCTCACTGTCCACCTGAAACTATCACAGCATTGTTAATTGACTACACTCCAGTAAGCATGTAAGCAGTAAGTTAAAAAAAAATAAATTTAAAAAGTGATCAGGAGAAAAAGAGAACACGGAAGAACGCTGCACAGGTCAAATTACGAAGGGTCCCCCCTGGGAAATTCCCCTTACTGCTGGCAAGAGAAGGATGCCGAGGCAATGAGGAGCGATAATGGCTGCGGACTTACTAATGGCTTGTCTCCCATCTGTCCTCAAAGCCAGGGAGCCACAATCATCCAATTATACTAAACTTAATGCCTTGATTAAAAGCCCTTGTTTATTCCTTTGTTCTTTCAGAGAGCAAATATTTTACTTGGGCAAAGGTTATTATATAATAGAGACACCGTGGCTTGCTTTGTTAAGCAATAGGTTTTCTCAATAGATCTTGGGGAGTGGAGGAGGGGAAACAGCTGACAATTTTAATGACGTTTAGAACATGACCATATTGTAATCTATAGCTACCACATGAAAAATCCCTGCATTTTACAAATGCTTTCTCTAGTCACAAAACAAAAAAGAAATTAATATACCCAAGAAAAAATAAAGAGGCTAACAAGAGAAAAGCAAATGAAGGAACCCCTGTATTCAGGGCAAAGCATAGTTAAATTGACTGTAGAATATACAACTTTTATATTGGTAAAATCATTTTTGTGATAGAAACACTTTTCTTACTTAGTGTTATACATCATGTTTTTGTATTTTTCAAATGTCCTAAATATATTAAATCAATACAAAGCTATATAAAAAAATAACCCAATCAAAAAAAAATGGGCAGAAGAGCTAAACAGATATTTTTCCAAAGAAATACAGATGGCCAAACAACACAGGAAAAGATGCTAAACGTCACTAATTAACAGAGAAATGCAAATCACGTCTATAATGAGTTATCACCTCGCACCGGCCAGAATGACTATCATCAAAAAATCTACAAACAGTATATGCTAGAGAGGGTGTGGAGAAAAGGGAACCCTCCTACACTGTTTGGGGGAAGGTAAATGTTCTACTAGGGAGAACGATATGGAGGTTCCTTAAAAACCCAAAAATCGAATGCCCATATGACTCAGCAATCCCACTCCTTGGCATATACCCGGAGAAAACCATGATTCAAAAAGAGACACGCACCCCAATGTTCATCATAGCACTATTTACAGTAGCCAGGACCTGGAAGTAACCTAAATGCACACTGAAATATGAATGGACCAAGAAGAGGAGGCGGCGTGCATACACAGTGGAGCATTGCTCAGTCATAAGAAAGAACAGAATCATGTAACTTACAACAGCATAGACAGAGCTCGAGACTGTCATACTGAGTGAAGTCAGTCAGACGGAGAAAGACAAACATCGTGTGATATCACTTATATGGGAAATCTTAAAAAGGGGTGTGAAAATGAATTTATTGATAAACCAGAAGCAGAGTCACGGATGTAGAAAATTCATGATTCCCGTGGGGTGAGTGGGGGGAGAAGGGTTACATTAGAGACTGGAACTGACATGCAGGCCCTGCTATGTATAAAAGGGGTCACTAATGAGGACCTGCTCTGCAGCCTGGGGAACCCTGCCCAGGACGTGGATAACGGCCTGCGTGGGAAGAGAGTCTGTCCACAAGATAGTGGACGCGTGTGTGTGTGTGCAGCCGATTCGCTTCGCTCTACACCTGAAACTAACTCGGCACTGTCAATCAGCTATCAGTTCAGTTGCTCAGTCGTGTCCAGCTCTTTGTGGTCCCATGGGCTGCAGCACGCCAGGCTGCCCTGTCTGTCACCAATTCCTGGAGTTTGCTCAAACTCATGTCCACTGAGTCGGTGATGCCACCCAACCACCTGATTCTCTGTCATCCCCTTCTCCCCCGAATCAACTCCAGTCCAGTACAAATTAAAAAACAGAACCAGCGAGGAGCAGGACCACTGATACCTTTCGAAGCATGTTCCTACGTCACTGGGTGGTTGCATGGATAACAAGTTAATATATGAAGGTGATTTGAACATGCGATATAAACTACCAGTGAACCAGTGAAGTTGCTCAGTCGTGTCCCACTCTTTGTGACTCCATGGACTGTAGCCTACCAGGCTCCTCCATCTGTGGAATTTTCCAGGCAAAAGTACTGGAGTGGGTAGCCATTTCCTTCTCCAGGGGATCTTCCTGACCCAGGGATCGAACCTAGGTCTCCCACATTGCAGGCAGACGCTTTACCATCTGAGCCACCAGGGAAGCCCAATATACACTAAGTACTCCAGAAGTTATTTTTTTTAACAAGTTGCCATCTGAACTTCATGATCATCATTCACTGTGAGCAATAAATATATCCTGCCTTGTCAGATAAAACAATTACCATCTTTTAAAAGATTGTAAATGTATTTTCCCTTATGATGACTTTTTTTTTAAATTAAAGAGATTTAAGGAGGTTCTGGTCTGCCAGACAATAAATGGTATTAACAGAACTTGTGTGAGTGAGTGATAAGATAAACAAGGAGAAAAATACAGATTATCCTACAGAGGGCTACCATCCACAACATAAATTCCTAGTATTTTGAGCAATACTTTGAAGGAATGTAAAGTATTTAGAGATATACCACCAATTTCTTTTCCAGGGAAGTTTCTTGTTTTTAACTGTAGTATAGAGTAGTTGTAGACAATCGCACAAAATCACAAATAAGTTTGATGAAACTTTATAAGATAAGACCATGAAACTGTGACTCAGATTAAAATATAGAACCTACTGGCACCTCAGAAATTTTCTAAGGACCTCTCTGTAATTACTTCTGCACAAAGATAATCACTGTTTTACTTTGTAGTGCACATATTAATTTTACTTAAAAAATTTTTTTAGGCAAATGGGATCTTCTGAGTCAGACAACTTTTCTCAACATTGATCTGTATCATTTTTCATTTCCATTGTTATATAATTTATTTCATGTATATACCTAATTTGATTACCCATTATCGTGGATTGATTGCTTCCAGGTTTTCAACGTTACATTTCCAGTTTGGAGTATTATGTATTTATTTTGTTGCTGTTAATGTATTGTTGTTCAGTTGCTAAGTTTTGTCCAACTCTTTGCCACCTCATGACCTGCAGCATGCCAGGCTTCCCTATCCTTCACCATCTCCTGGAGTTTGCTCAAACTTATGTGCATTGAGTTGGTGATGCCATCCAGCCATCTAATCCTCTGTTGCCCTCTTCTCCTTTTGCCTTCAATTTTCCCCAGCATCAGAGTCTTTTTCCAGTGAGTCAGCTCTTCCCGTCAGGTGGCCAAAGTATTAGAGCTTCAACATCAGTCCTTCCAATAAATATTCAGGGTTGATTTCCTTTAGGATGGACTGGTTTGATCCCCTTGCTGTCCAAGGGGACTCTCCAGCACCACAATTCAAAGGCACTGGTTCTTCGGCTTCACCCTTCCTTATGGTCCAACTCTCACACCCATACATGAGTACTGGAAAAATCATAGCCTTGACTATATGGACATTTGTCAGCAAAGCGATGTCCCTGCTTTTAAATACGCTGTTCAGGTTTGTCACAGCCTTTCTTCCAAGGAGCAAGCGTCTTTAATTTTATGGCTGCGCTGCAGTCACCGTGCGCCGTGATTTTGGAGCCTAAGGAGATAAAATCTGTCACTGTTCAACATGTAGTTGCCATGCTTTGCTTGTCTTTTAGTGACCGAATACTTCTTTATTCTCCTCCTCTACTAGCTTGTTCAGTGCAGTTCAGTTCAGTTGCTCAGTCATGTCCGACTCTTTGCAACCCCATGAATCGCAGCACGCCAGGCCTCCCTGTCCATCACCATCTCCCGGAGTTCACTCAGACTCGCGTCCATCGAGTCCGTGATGCCATTAGTGCTTCCAACTTGGATTCTGTTCCTGCCAAGAACCCCTATTCATCTTGTTTGGAGTTTGCTAATTTTTTTTTTTTAATTGGAGTATAGTTGATGTATAACAGTGTGAGTTATATGTGTACGGTGTAAGTAATCCATAGTTTTTAAAGGCTTTACTCCACATATGGCTATTGTAAAACATTGGCTATATTCCCTATGTTGTGCAGTATATCCCGGTAGCTTACTTTACATGTGATTGTTCACACATCTTAGCCGCCTGCCCCTGGTTGCCCCTCCCCCATTTCCTCTCCTCCACTGGTGACTGCTAGTTCGTCCTCTCTGTCTACGAGCCTGTGTTCTTTTTTGTTAAGGCCACTGGTTGGTCGTGTTTTTGTGTCCTCATGTCAGTGACATCACATAGCATTTGTCTTTTTGTCTGATTTATTTCCCTTAGCATAATACCCTCTAGGTCCATTCGTGTTGCTGCAAATGACAAAAGGTCATTCTTTTTAAATGGCTAAGAAGCATTCCACTGTACATGGGTGCACATCTTCCTTATCCATTCATCTGCTGATAGATACCTAGGTTGCTTCCGTGTCTTGACAATTAAAAATAATGCCGCTAAACTATTGAATATGTGGATTAATGTATTCAATCATTTTAGGGAAATTATCAGCCAGTATTTCTTCAAATGCCATTTCTGACTCATTCTCTTTCATCTATTATTCTTGGAATATATTCTTGGACTTTTCCACCTCTTATCTCTTATGTCCTTTTCTGTATTTTCTCTTTCTGAGTTTGTCTGATATTTTACTTATCTTAAAATTGAATCATTCTCTTCCCTTCTATCTAATTTATCACAGTCTATTGGGTTTAATTACATTTTTTCAGTTCAAGGACTTCTGTTTGATTTTTAAAGTAAGTTCCAGCTAATTTTGAAATTGTCTGGCCTGATATCTAGCTTTCTAAATATCATTTTAAGATATTTAAAATGATATTCCCATTTGGAAACACCAATGACTGTGTCATCTGTTTTCTGTAACCTTTTTATGATCCTGTTTAATGGCATGGCTCTTGGATTTTATTTGGATATCAGCTATTGTGTATGAACAATTACTGAAGCTTGGAAGACATTCTCCTTCTGTAGAAAATATTTACTTCTCTCATGTCTGTCTAAGTTTTTAGAGGCTATGAGAGTCGTCTATTTCCACAGGGTCTGTTCTCCTGATGTGTAGACCTCAGTGGATTCACTGCTGAAAGCCCGGCTTAAACCCAGACTATTATTTCACGTGGTGACATGACGACCGATGTCAGTGCTGTGGAGCCTGAAGCTGCCTCTTTATGCTTGGTTTTTCAGGCTCTCCACCTGCCCTGGGTGATGTAAGCAAATGCCAAAAAGGAATATCCATGCAGAGTGTTAGCTTTAGATGGCTGTGCCCCTTTTTTCTGGAGTCTGGGTCCCTCACGTCCTTGCTGCCCTGGTAGTCCTGATCTCTGGCTCCTGTTCTAAGGCTTCTGAAAGTTCTAAGCCTCCCCTGCTCACGGATGAGCCTCGGATGGAAAAGTAGCAGAGAATGTCTGACTCACCTAAGTGTGTGAACCTCAAGTTCTTTCTGCACTGCTTGCTTCCCGAGCACTTCCCAGAGCTTTGTTTGTGTTGTTAAATGTCATACAGCTTCTGTAGTTGCTCCGGATTTTGATCAGTGAGTAGCAATGATTTTACTGTTTCAGCGTATACCTACTCTCAGGGTGATGCCTCTTACATCTGTCAGGCCACAGGAAAAGCACATGTTTACTAAAAGAATTTTGAATCCTAAGCAACTAATACGAATAATAGTTTTACTCAGAGGGCATAGTGCCCTAAGAAAACTATGTGAAGTGAATTAACTATGTAAAGTGTGGTGTGCAAGACCCTACAAAATGTCAGTGTTACAGCAGCAACTGCTGTAAATATGGCCAAGTGTTGATTGCAGTCTTTCAATGCCTTTAACTGTGCCAAGATAAATTCAGCTCTTCAAGAAAGCACCAGAAAATAAGTATCCAAGAATGAGTGTCTGTTTTAAATCAGTGTCACAATGTGAGTGTATATGAATAAAGGAAATGTCAGATAACAGGAAAGGATTATTTTATACAGCATTCTAGGACCATTCACTTAGTGTTGGTGGGGGGGCTTAAAAATATGTGGAAATACTATACTCTATACCAAGATAAAGTTGAAATAAAGAATGAGATCTAAACTTAGTCATAGACTTTTTAGGCTGATTATTTATAAAATTACTGAGGCAAAGATTACTTTCTGCACTTAAAGGATTTTGTTTTGTTGTTTAGTCACTAAGTCATGTCCGACTCTTTTGGAAGCCTGTGGACTGGAGACCATCAGGCTCCTCTGTCCATGGGATTCTCCAGGTAAGGATACTGGAGAGGGATGCCATTTCCTTCTCCAGGGCTATTCCTGACCCAAGCATCAAGCCCATGTCTCCTGCACTGGCAGGCAGATTCTTTACCACTGAGCCACCGGGGAAACTCAAAAGAAAGGGTGGATCCCCTGAAGTCATAAACAAATGGGACCTTGTTTTTCTGGCCTTGTATAAGGCAAAGAGAAATATTTACGATATGCATAGAATTCATACAAGCTTACAATAAAAACATTCAGTGGATAAGAAGATAGCACTGTAGAGAGATCTAGTTTTACATAGATATGATCATTCCACAGTTTGTTAATTGCCGTCAAAATCAGCACATCTTCACTATTGTTAATTCAAGCTCATTAGTGGCCAATCCAGGGCTTCCAAAATTCCAGTTTTCTCGCAAAAGCTCAAGTTTTATCACTGGCAGCAAACGCTGTCAGTTTAGTTCCTTGAACTGACAGTCTTCCATTTTTTATTTTCAAGGAAATTTCTGCCAAATACCGAAGTCTGCATAACCATAGCTGTCTGTCAGTTGTTCTTTCAAGTAAAAATAGTGTTTCTTACAAAAAAAAAAAAAAGGTAGTTCAGCTCGTCACTCAATTGCATAAGCCAAAGACAACCACTGTAGTTTAGTAGGCAGATGAGGCATTTCAGAAATGCTTCCAATTCCCATTACACACAAAATTTAAAGATATACACTGAGCGGTGGGAATTGAATGAAATTAAGTATCTTGCTTATACTCGAGGATGTCCCTAAGTGAAACTGTTTTGTTTTTTTTAATTGAGAGTATTACACTGCGGTGTTTTTTTTTTTGTTTGTTTTGTTTTTTTTTAATTGGGAGTTTTACACTGCTGTGTCAGTTTCTGTTGCACAGCAAAATGAATCAGCTATGGGAACACGCATAGCCCCTCTTTTTGGATTTCCTTCCCACTGAGGTCACCGCAGAGCACTGAGGCGGGCCCCTGCTACCCAGGTGTTCTCAGCGGTTATCTGCTCTATGAGCACTGTTACTAGGGTATGCGTGTCAGCCCCAGGCCCCCAGTGCATCCCACTGGCCTCTGCTCCCTCGCTATCCGTACATTTGTTCTCTACGTCTGTGTCGCTGTTTCTGCTTTGAAAAATGATCACCTGCACCATTTCTCTAGATTCCGCATATGCGCATTAATACGTCTTTCTCTTTCTGACTTACTTCACCCTGTCAGTCTCTAGATCCATCCACTTCTCTGCAAATGACACAGTTCCATTCCTTTCGGTGGCTGAGTCATACTGCGTGTGCCTGCACGCTCATGCAATTGTAGCGACTCCAAACAGAGGTCAGGGCCCCTGCCTCACATTTCGCAGCAGCAGTTTCAGCCCTCACTGTTTTTCTACCATCAGGGAAAGACAACATCTTAGTATCATTATAAAAATATTTTGATTTCTTGGACTTCACGAAATGGCCTTGGGGATGCCCAGGGTTGGGCAAATCAAACTTTGCAAACTGTTGAAATAATTCACTGAGTTCCATAATAATAACGCCCCTGTTTAACAGATGAGGAGGGGTCACGGAGGAGGGTTAATACGCACCCCACGTCACAACAGAGCGCCCTAGTGTTAATAACACGGTGCCGTGCGCCCTGAAATAGAACACAGTCGCTCTCCCGTTCAGTGTCCAGCTCCCTCTTCCTGTGCCCCTCTCTCTCACACGCAGACACACATGGACACAACCCCAGGAAACTGGGGGAGACGGTGGGTGTGTCTATTACCTTGGCCATAGCGATGGTGTCCTGGGTGAGGCCACGGTAATGGAGCTGGCTGCAATGTAGGAGACCCAGGAAAGGCGGTATTGAGCCCTGGGTCGGGAAGATCCCCACCCGCCAGTAGGAAATGGCAACCCACTCCAGTATTCTTGCCTAGAAAGTCCCGTGGGCAGAGGAACCTGGCGGGCTGCGGTCCATGGGGCTGCAAAGTCAGACACAGCCGAGCAGCGGAGCGCAGCCCAAGTGGTGGGAGCGCAGGCATTTTTTGCACGTGTCCAGAGCTCATCAAATTGTGCCCATTAGATATCAGGTGTGCCTCCAAGTATAAAGAAAGAGCAAGACTTCAAACCAGGAAGCCTGGCACCACTGTCTGTTAGCTGCTACACTATATGACCACTCATAGCTCGGTTAGTAAAGAATCTGCCCGCAATGCGGGAGCCCCCAGTTCGATTCCTGGGTCAGGAAGATCCCCCTGGAGAAGGGAGAGGCTACCCACTCCTGTATTCTTGGGCTTGCCTGGTGGCTCAGAAGATAAAGAAGCCACCTGCAATGCGGGAGACCTGGGTTTGATCCCAGGGTTGGGAAGATCCCCTGGAGAAGGGAAAGGCTACCCACTATAGAGTCCATGGACTCTATAGTCCATGGGGTCACAAAGAGCTGGACATGACTGAGCGAGTTCCACTTCAGTTTCACTTTCATGACCACCCAGAGCTGGAGGTTCTAAGACTGAATTAAGGAACCAAGTTTTGGGTACAGCTCCTGGCCATGACTCTCAGAGATAATGTAGATAGTGACTAGAGGACTTGGCATGAAAGGAAAATAGGAGCTAAATGTGGAAACAATGGAGGAAGATGAATATGTGTCTTGGGGCCTGGCTTTTCCCAATCATCAAATGTTTGAAGAAATTATAGACTTCACATCTGATTGAGCTGGGGCCAGGGAGCAATTATTCACAAGTGGGAATAGGACTAGGGGCTGAGCTTTTCTCCCCAGGAAATCAGAGGGGCTATAAAAAATAACTGGAGAGAATTGTACAGGAGATTTTCTTTGGAGACGGCTGTCTCAGGTATTGTTTAAAGCAGAAAGAATTGTGAGAAGGGTCCTGGGCAAGGGATTTGCACTTAGAACAGGATATAGATTACAATGGTACCATATGCTGTATATTATGGCAACAGTGTATATATAAGAATGTATATTGTATGTTATAGTAACACTGTATGCAGAGCATACAGGAATAGGGTATGTGTGTTGGAATTTTCCCTTCACTGGACATACTTCTTCTGAAGAGAGTTGACCAACAGTCTACATGTAGCCTCTCCCCTCTAACATTTGATGGAAGATTTTTGGTTTAAGAGTAAAGAAGCAGAAAATAGCCTCAAGGAAGAGAATTTACATAAGACTTCCAGTATCTTGAAACCTGTGCTTATTGGGACTGAACAGCTGGTAAACCAGTTCTCTTAATTATATACAAACTAGCTCATAATTATACACCAACCTAATCCCTGGTAATCTTAGTAGATGTTTTTGCTTATGGAAGGTATACTACACAAAGGTACTGCCTTTTTTTTTTTTTTTTTTAAAGAAAAAAAAATGACAAAAAAGTTTGGAAAGTCTCTGTGCTCTCCTTTTCCCTCATTTATTTTTCCACAAGCTCTGTCTAAACTCACAGTTATCAATTTACCGTTTAATGATATGGTCACTTAAACGTATCACAGTCCTAACAAATAGCCCTTCATTTCAAGCTTGTGTTATCCAGTTTCCAACAACGTTTTTTCCATGCCCTGATGTTTCCAATATTGAGATTTTGCGCCATTTGGACTCCAGCTAAGTGTTACAGGACTATCTCCACTATGATTGGGATTCTTTTCCCCCAGATTTATTTCTTTTTAATTCTATTTCCATTGTCTAATGGCAGCTCAAAACCTAGAGCAAGTTCTGTTTATTAACTTGTAAGATTTTAAGTTTTCCATTGGGCTTTTAATATCTGCCATAATTTTCCATTATGGAAATAAAAATATCAGCTATGTCTTTAGTGAGCTTTTTTGAAAACTTAGTTCATGCCAACACCCTCCCTTTATCCTTCTCGGAGGCCCACAGATACGTCCTGCTTCTCTGGGACGTATTTCTCTCCCATCATGCCTTGAGTGCAGCATCTTCATTTTGCTTCTCTTTCTGATCAAATCCTCATTTTCTCCTTCACTCTTGGAACTGTTTCACCTGGCAACATTGGTGACAATTTTGAGACTTCACAATTTAAGGGTATGCTGTGCTCTTCATTTTTATTTCCTACATTAAAAAAAAAACTTTTTATTGAGTATAGTTGATTTGCAATGTTGTGTTAATTTCTGCTATACAGCAAAGTGATTCCTATATAGATAGATAGATAGATAGATAGATAGATAGATAGATAGATAGATTTTTCCCACTAAGTTTATCACAGGCTATTGAATGTAGTTCCCTTTGCTACATAGTAGGACCTTATTATTTATTTCATATATTTTAAAACTTGCCTTTAGGCTCTGCCCCATGTGGTCACCTGTTGGAGTGTCCATCCATCCCTCGTCCCTTTCTCTGCCATCCTCCTTCCTACAGGGTCTGGGTCCCTACTAGTCATAATACACTATCTCTTATACTCTCTAGCCATGGTTGCCTGGATTATAGTCAACCCTTGGTCAAGACCAGGCCAATCAGATACTCTCCTTGAAAAATCTGGAGATACGTATATATTATATTGGGCTTACCTGAGAGCTCAGACAGTAAAGAATCCGCCTGCAGTGCAAGAGACACAGGTGGATCCCCGGATTGGAAAGATCCCTTGAAGAAGGAAATGGCAACCTAGTCCAGTATTCTTGACTGGAGAATTCCATAGACAGAGGAAACTGGTGGGCTAGCAAATTGATAATAACCTGCCTAGAAAAAATCCTTGCTTTTTAAATTTGGCCATAAATATTTTTTTCCCAGAGTGGAAATTATAATAATTAGCTTTGTTTCATATGTCTATTAAGCAAAAAGTGGTGTACATATTTCAATGTAAAAAATCTACCTTATAGTCACTTTGTAGCATATGTTAGCTGGTATTAATTACTTCCATGGTTAGCCTTATCTACGCCAAAAGTAATGGCTAAAATGAGTTTTTAGACAGCATCTGTCCCTTTTAAAATTTTTTTAAAGTAAAGATACTGAATGATGAATGAATTAAAATAGTTTGAGCCTGTAGCTGAGAAAAGAATGATGAAAAAGCCAATTGTGCATAAGAAGGGATGGTAACAGTAATAAATAAGTGTAAACAGATATAGAAAAATGTAGTTGATGCCAAAAATATGGATGGGAGTGAAACCATTATTTTCAATGGTCTAGAGCCAAAATACCATATAAAACAGACTCTCAGATTGGCAGATTTATGAGACAGTCATAAAAACTAGTGATCATAAAGTTGTTAGAGGGAAAAAAAAATCTAAACACCGTCTACTTTGATTAGATTCAGGGTTGAACTGAACTAAATCTCAGAGGAAAAGAAGAATTTTGTTGTCTAGTAAATGTCTCCATATTATTCACAGGCTGTACCAGCCTTTCTGAGAAAGATAGCCAGAGGAGATGTCAATTTATCACCCACTTCCTTAACATGGTAGTGACTAAGAGCTGTCAGCTCTCTGTGCGTGTCCCCACCTTGCACTGGACCCCTATCATCCCTGGCTTAAATTACTTAGCTTTCAACATGTTCCCTGCTTCTGGCCTATTATCAACAAAACAACCAGAGGAAGTATTGAAAACCATAAATCAGGCCTTTGCTAGAACCTCGTGATTGTTTTGTACTTCCCTTGGCGTGAAATCGAAGTCCTTTCCCTGGAAAGGGGGAGCAGAATACGAGTCCAAAATGTGCCCCTTGGGCAGGTGTATTGCTCTGAGCTGAAGGCAAGCTAGACCCAGCAGACTGGAGGAGAACTCTCACCTCTCCCTTAACTACCTAGAGAATTTAGATTTGGGGCCTGGCTCAGAGAGCTGATACCAGAGATGATGTTTACCTGGACGACCTCTCTACATGGCAGGGCAAACATCTAACCACCAAACCCCTGCTGTTATTGCCCTGCAAATTACCCTCCTCCTCTTTGAAGTCCCAGGCCCCGTTGCATTCCTTGAATAAGGCTTATGATCCAATGCGTCCTTGGGGTCCATATTTTTATGGGGTTCCATGCATAAAGAATTTGTTTTTCTCTTGTTAACCTGTTTTATGTCAATTATCAGACCAGCCAAAGAACCTAGATGGATAGAAGGATAAGATTTCCTACCCAACAATGGCCTTTGACGTCTTTCCGACCTGACCCTTCCTTAATTCTTTGATTGGATCTTCTACGGCTCTCTCTCTCGGCTCCAAAGACCTTGGTTGCTTGCTGTTCCTCAAACAATGGGAGCTTATTGTTAACTTAGATCCTTAGTTGTCTTCACCTGGAACACACTTCCTCCAGACACCTCTCTGACCTTCAATTGGTTCCGCTCAAATGTCACCTTTTCAAAGAGGGCCACAGCTATTAAAAACAAATAGGCTAAATAGTTACATAACTGAGCAAGTGTTACCCCAAAACTGGGTTTGCCTCTTTGTATGTGTCAAACCAATGGACACAACCAAGCCAAAGACTGGGAGAGGAAAGGATTTATTATTACTCATGGCAAGTAAAGAGAATGCCAGGGAACTTTCCCAAAGGTGTGTCTCCCAGAGCAGCAAAATTAGGGAACTTTTCAGCAGAAAGCATATGAATGTTCATGAAGGGCTTGAGCAGAGGAGAATTCAGGCTAGAACTGGGGTGACGGTGGACAGAGTCCAATTTCTAGTTGGCTGAAATCTAGAGGGTCAACATCACTCTGTCCTCCACCTGGCTGGGGGCCTCGGTTCCTGTAGACCTCAAAGGCGCCTGTTACCTGATCCCGGTGGAGGAACCTGGACGGTGCTGTGTCACTGAGCTGCTTGGCTGCCCCTTCTCGGTTCCTGCATTCCTTGGCTCCCTTACGACCATGGATCACTGAGACTGTTCAAGAGCAAACACGGTGGTCAGGCTTAGGTCACAAAGCAGCATAGGCCAAGACAGGTTCTCAGGTCAAGGAATCCGTGCCTGTGTCCCTTCGTCTGGGGCCCCCCGTCCTATCTGCTTACACAAGGTTTCTCATGTGTGAGGTTCAGAAAGCCTTGCTCTGACAAAGGGTGTTTGCAGCAATGAAGGGTTTGCTTGTGGGGTGCCAAGCAAGGGGAATGGGCGGCTCATGCTCATAAGACCCGAACTCCCCAAGGCTTTCTAGGCAAGAGTGTTTGAAGATAGTGTCATGGAAGAGCATCACAGGTCCGCTCCTAGACCTTCTGATTGGCTGGTGGTGAGATAACAATGCTTTAGGAGTCTCCATCACCAACCTTCTGGTTCTAATCCAACCAGTCTGGGCGCTATGAGCTTATGGTCCACTTAGAGTCGCCATCCTCCACCAGGTAGGGGCCGGTCTCAGGTGTTTTTAAAATTTATTTTTGATTGGGAGATAATTGCTTTGCAGTATTGTGTTGGTTTCTGTCATACATGAGCATGAATCAGCCATAGGTATACACATGTCCCCTCCCTCTTGAGCCTCCCTCCCACCTCACACCCCTCTAGATTGCCACAGCACTGGATTTCAGCTCCCTGTGTCGTACAGCAAGCTCCCTCTGTCTATTTTATACGTGGTAATGTATATGTTTAATGCTACTCACTCAATTTGTCCCACCCTCCCCTTCCACCACTGTGTCAACAAGTCTGTTCTCTATTTCTGCATCTCCACTGCTGCCCTGCAAACAGGTTCCTCAGGGTTATCTTTCTAGATTCCATATATATGTGTTAAGACACAGTATTTGTTTTTCTAGCTTACTTCACTCTGTATAATAAGCTCTAGGTTCATCTACCTCATTAGAACTGACTCAATTGTGGTTCCTTTTTATAGCTGAGTAATATTCCATTGGATATATGTACCACAACTTCTTTATCCATTCATCTCTTGCTGGAATTGCTAGAGCTAACCAATGAATAAAGTTACAGGATATAACATTAATATACAGACATCCCTTGCACTCTTATACACTATGAAAAATCAGAAAGAGAAATTAAAGAGACAATCACATTCACCACTGCAACAGAAAGAATAAAATACCTAGGAACTTATTTACCTAAAGGGGGTCTTAGCTTTTGCAGAATTACTCAGAACTCTGCCATTATTACCTCCATCCCTATGGGAGGAACAAGGGATCCTGCAGTTCTCTTGTGCTGATCATTAAAAGCTTGACTCCTGCTCCTTGGAACTCAGGGAAGGCCTAGGACACTGAAAACTTTTTTCTACAAACGAGAGATGGGGGACACAGAGTGATCTTTGTTCCCAAGAAGGTCCCCGAGGGTCCCGCTTGGCTTTAGTTACTTTTCCTTACGAGGTTTCTTTGGGAGGTTCTAGTAATACTATGCAAAAAGGCAAAATAGTTGTCTGAGAAGGTCTTACAAATAGCTGAGAAAACAAGAGAAGCTGAAGGCAAAGGAGAAAAGGAAAGATATACCCATTTGAATGCAGAGTTCCCAAGAATAGCAAGGAGAGATAAGAAAGCCTTCCTCAGTGATCAGTGCAAAGAAATAGAGGGAAACAATAGAATGGGAAAGACTAGAGATCTCTTCAAGAAAATTAGACATACCAAGGGAACATTTCATGCAAAGATGGTCACAATAAAGGACAGAAATGGTATGGACCTAACAGAAGCAGAAGAGGTGGCAAGCATATACAGAAGAACTGTACAAAATAGATCTTCATAACCCAGATCACAATGGTGTGATCACTCACCTAGAGCCAGACATCCTGGAATGCAAGGTCAAGTGGGCCTTTGGAAGTATCACTGTGAACAAAGCTAGGGGAGGTGACGGAATTCCAGTTGAGCTATCTCAAATCCTGGAAGATGATGCTGTGAAAGTGCTGCAGTCAATATGCCAGCAAATCTGGAAAACTCAGCAGTGGCTGTGGGACTGGAAAAGGTCAGTTTTCACTCCAATCCCAAAGAAAGGCAATGCCAGAGAATGTTCAAACTACTGCACAGTTGCACTCATCTCACACACTAGCAAGGTAATGTTCAAAATTCTCCAAGCCGGGCTATAAAAAGTATATGAATGGTGAACTTCCAGATGTTAAAGCTGGTTTTAGAAAAAGAAAAGTAACCAGAGATCAAATTGCCAACATCCACTGGATCATGGAAAAAGCATGAGAGTTCCAGAAAAACATCTGATTTATCCCACTATGCCAAAATTTTTGACTGTGTGGATCACAACAAACTGTGGAAAATTCTTAAAGAGATGGGAATACCAGACCACCTGACCTGCCTCTTGAGAAATCTGTATGCAGGTCAAGAAGCAACAGTTAGAACTGTACATGGAACAGCAGACTTGTTCCAAATCCAGAAAGGAGTACATCAAGGCTGTATATTGTCACCTTGTTTATTTAGCTTATGTGTAGAACACATCACCTGAAATGCTGGGCTGGATGAAGCACAAGCTGGTATCCAAATTGCCAGAAGAAATATCAATAAGCTCAGATATGCAGATGACACCACCCTTATGGTAAAAAGTGAAGAAGAACTAAAGAGCCTCTTGATGAAAGTTGATGAGGAGAGTAAAAAAGTTGGCTTAAAACTCAACATTCAGAAAACAAAGATCATTGCATCTGGTCCCATCACTTCATGGCAAATAGATGGGGAAACAATTGGAAACAGAGACTTTATTTTTGGGGGCTCCAAAATCACTGCAGATGGTGATCACAGCCATGAAATTAAAAGACATTTGCTCCTTGGAAGAAAAGCTATGATCAACCTAGAGAGCATATTCAAAAGCAGAGACAGACCTTACTTTACCAACAAACGTCCATCTAGTCAAAGCTATGGTATTTCCAGTGGTCATGTATGGATGTGAGTTGGACTATAAAGAAAGCTGAGTGCCAAAGAATTGATGCTTTTGAACTGTGGTATTGGAGAAGACTCTTGAAAGTCCCTTGGACTGAAAGGAGGTCCAGCCAGTCTATCCTAAAGGAAATCAGTCCTGAATATTCATTGGAAGTGAAGTGAAGTCACTCAGTTGTGTCCGACTCTCTGTGACCCCATGGACTGTAGCCTACCAGGCTCCTCTGTCCATGGGATTCTCCAGGCAATAGTACTGGAGTGGATTGCCATTTCCTTCTTCAGGGGATCTTCCCAACCCAGGGATCGAACCCAGGTCTTCTACATTGTAGACAGGCACTTTACCGTCTGAGCCACCAATACTTTGGCCACCTGATGCAAAGAAATGACTCACTAGAAAAGACTCTGATGCTGGGAAAGATTTAAGGCAGGAGAGAAGGGGGTGACAGATGATAAGATGGTTGGATGGCATCACTGACTCAATGGACATGAATTTGAGTAAGCTCTGGGAGTTGGTGATGCAAGGAAAGCCTGGCTTGCTGCAGTCCATGGGGTTGCAAAGAGTCAGACATGACTGAGTGACTGAACTTACCTGAACCGAGTTATTATATCACATATGGTTTAGAACTTGTAGTTAGGGTTCCTGACTTCTCAATGATTTTCAAGTAAACGCAATGTAAAATTCAGCCCCATGACGAACTATTTCTATAACGTAGTTTTTCCGAGAAGAATTTGGATGCATTGAAGGAAATGTTTCCACACAGGAGATAGCTGGATTACTTAATTAATTTTTTTCTGCAAACAGATTGTAAAATTTCTGAAGCTAGAACTTAGTCTTTTATTGACATTTCTGCTTTGAAAATCTTAATACCATGGTGAAAATTCCTTGCAGAAGATGATAATGCATCTTCCACTTCTGTTTACCTCTGAGAATTTCAATTCCTCACTTCCACTAAAGCTCCTGACTGGGCTTCCAGTGCCAGCTGCAGGGGGAAGCTGCCTGAAGCATCTCATTACCGAGGCAGAGGGCTGGCAATAAGCATCGTCTACAGCCTGCGTTTCTGCCAGGAAAGGGCTTTGCTCCTTTGTCTAGCTAATGGTGTTCCAGGCTCCTAATTGTCCTACATCAGAGATCTCCAAATACTTTAGTGTCCTCATCAGAAAAACAAAAGCAACCACAGTTTCAGGCTCACAACTCCATCACATGTTCCAGAATGAGGAAACCTGCCTGCCTTGGCAGGCTACCCCAGGGAAACGAGGAAGCATCATAGAGTTTGCGTCACCCCAGGCGGAGTCTCTACCTGAGCACAGGACCTGACTCCCCTCCCCACTTTCTTTTCCCGTCTCATTCTTTCCATGGTACTTAAAGCTTTTGTGGCTGGCTAAAAGGTCAGTGCTGGAGACCTGGGTTTGATCCCTGGGTCGGGAAGATCCCCTGGAGAAGGGAATGGCAACCCACTCCAGTACTCTTGCCTGGAAAATTCCATGGACGGAGGAGCCTGGTAGGCTACAGTCCACGGGGTTGCAAAGAGTTGGACACGACTGAGCGATTTCCCTTCACTTCAAAAGGCCAGCAAGGGGCTTCCCAGGTGGCTCAGTAGTAAAAAATCCACCTGTCAAGCAGGGTTTGATCCCCGGTTGGGAAAATCCCCTGGAGAAGGACGTACCCACTCTACTGTTCTTGTCTGGAGAATCCCAAGAATAGAGGAGCCTGGCAGGCTACAGTCCATGGGGTCACAAAGAGTTGGACATGACTGAACATCAACAAAGTCAGCGATGGTCAAGGGATTTCCATAGGTTGCTGCCACAAATGACAAGCTCTACTAAATCAAAATGATTTTGATATTATTGCCAATATTTCTAATCAAATATTCATTTGATTACATTAATATTATATTGGTTATATTAATTGTATAATATATTTGTATAATATTTAATGTATTTAATAAAATTATATTAATATTGTGTTGATATTATATTAATTAATATTTCAAAATATTAGTATTTCCAAATCAAAATAATTTTCAGAAAAAATCCAGGAGCAGCTTCTGCATATCCCCTGCTAGAGAGACTCTTCAGAGATTTGAATTTTGCAAGAATGGTTTAGAGAAAGAAAAATAAATTAGGGTTAGTCACTCAGTCATATCTGACTCTCTGTGACCCAATGAACTTTGGCCTTCCAGGCTCCTCTGTCCATGGAATTCTCCAGGCAAGAATACTGGCGTAGGGTGTCAGGGGGCTTCAGGGGGCTTCCCTGGTGGCTCACAGGTTACAGCGTCTGCCTGCAATGCGGGAGACCCGGGTTCGATCCCTGGGTCGGGAAGATCCCCTGGAGAAGGAAATGGCAACCCACTCTAGTATTCTCGCCTGGAGAAGCCCGGGGAGAGGGAGCCTGGTGGGCTACAGTAAAGAGTTGGACATGACTGAGTGATTTCACTTTCTTTTTCACTTTTCCTTCTCCAAGGGATCTTCTGACCCCAGGGTTGAATCCAGGTCTCCTGCATTGCAGGCAGAGTCTTTACCATCTGAGCTGAGTTTAGAGGAAGAGGTTTCGTCCAAGTCTGTTTATTAAATATAGTCTTAAGCAGTACGAGTGCTTAACCTGGGAGCACACTTGTTTATTGTAAACACATTCACACACTTTTCTTGGTATCTACAGGGCTTTGGGAATTTGAGGTGTCCGTGGCTGCCAACCTCTGCAGATACTCAAACTGCTTTTATAATATGGCACATTTTGCATAAAACCTTTGCATATAAACTACATACAGCCTCCCACATGCTTTAATTCATCTCTCAATTACTTATTGAACCTAATATACCAGACCACCTGACCAGCCTCTAGAGAAACCTGTATGCAGGTCAGGAAGCAACAGTGAGAACTGGACATGGAACAACAGACTGTTTCCAAATTGAGAAAGGAGTACATCAGGGCTGTATATTGTCACCCTGCTTATTTAACATATATGCAGAGTACATCATGAGAAATGCTGGGCTGGAGGAAGCACAAGCTGGAATCAAGATTGCCGGGAAAAATATCAATAACCTCAGATATGCAGATGACACCAACCACCCTTATGGCAGAAAGTGAAGAGGAGCTAAAAAGCCTCTTGATGAAAGTGAAAGAGGCGAGCGAAAAAGTTGGCTTAAAGCTCAACATTCAGAAAACGAAGATCATGGCATCCGGTCCTATCACTTCATGGCAAATAGATGGGGAAACAGTGGCTGACTTTTTATTTCTGGGCTCCAAAATCACTGCAGATGGTGATTGGAGCCATGAAATTAAAAGATACTTGCTCCTTGGAAGGAAAGTTATGACCAACCTAGACAGCATATTCAAAAGCAGAGACGTTACTTTGCCAACTAAGGTCCGTCTAATCAAGGCTATGGTTTTTCCAGTGGCCATCTATGGATGTGAGAGTTGGACTATAAAGAAAGCTGAGCACCGAAGAATTGATGCTTCTGAACTGTGGTGTTGGAGAAGACTCTTGAGAATCCCTTGGACTTCAAGGAGATCCAACCAGTCTATCCTAAAGGAGATCAGTCCTGGGTGTTCATTAGAAGGACTGATGCTGAAGCAGAAACTCTAATACTTGGCTACTTGATGCGAAGAGTTGACTCATTTGAAAAGATCCTGATTCTGGGAAAGATTGGGAGCAGGAGGAGAAGGGGACGACAGAGGATGAGATGGTTGGATGGCATCACCGAGTCAGTGGACATGGGTGTGGGTAGACTTTGGGAGTTGGTGGTGGACAGGTAGGACTGGCATGCTGCGATTCATGGGGCTGCAAAGAGTCAGACACGACCAAGTGACTGAACTGAATATGCTACATAAACAATTGGTGTTATGTGGAAAATTCAAGTTTTGCTTTTTGCAACTTTCTCAAATTAAGACTTTTTTCTGTTTTTAATATAAATTTATTTAATTGGAGGTTAATTACTTTACAATATTGTATTGGTTTTGCCATACATCAACATGAATCTGCCACAGGTGTACACGTGTATACTTGCAACTGGGTTGAAACTTCAAATGTAGAACTCGTGGATATGGACCTCTGACTGTAGACATACTGTTACTATTATTGAACACCAACTGTGTGCTAGAAGTTTGATTAACTCTTATTTCACCCTTTCAACAATCCTACACAGGCTTCATATAGGCCTCATTTCGTATACCTATATGCCTCATCTTGTTATACTTTCCTGCACTTTGCAGATGTTGCCTTTTTGTTTTGTCTGTTTGTTTTTCTTTTTAAAAATTGAGGGTTTGTGGCAACCCTACATTGAGCAAGTCTGTCAGTTCTGTTTCTCCAACAGTATTTGCTCACCTCTGTTCTCTGAGTCACACTTTTGATGTTTCTTTCTATATTTCCAACTTTCGTTAGCATGGTGATCGGTGATCAGTAATGTTTGTTTCTGTGATGACTCTCTGAAAGCTCAGATAATGATTAGCCTTTTGGAAACAGTATTTTTAAATTGTGTTTAAAGACATAATGCTGTTGTGCCCTGAGTTGACTACAGTAGAGTGTTTGTTAAGTCACTTCAGTCATGTCCAACCCTGTGCAACCCCATATAAACCTATTTTATACGCACTGAGAAACCAAAAAACTCACGTGACTTGCTTTATTGCAATATTTGCTTTACTGTGTGTGTTAAGTTGCTTTAGTTGTGTCTGACTCTTTGCAACCCCACGGACTGTAACCTGTCAGGCTCCTCTGTCCATGGGATTCTGCAGGCAAGAACACTGGCGTGGCTAGTGATTTACTCCTCCAGGGGAATCTTCCCAGCGCAGGGATCAAACCCACATCTCACAAGCCATTGGCAGGCAGGCTCGTGACCGAGAGCGCCACCGGGGAAGCTCCGCTGTACTGCGGGTATCTGGCACTGAGCCCACGGTCTCTCTGAGGAACGCCTGTAACGTAGGCGCAATTTTTTTTCTTCTAATTTCACAGCTGGGAGAACTGAGGCTCACATCATTGTATATCAGGAGCTTGTCCATGGTCCTTCCACACGAGGGAAAGGGGACCCATTGCTATAATCACATTTCTGTACATTACAGATCTGGTCCACCAATGCATTCTTGTTTGGTTCAGAAATAAAAATATTTCTGTTCCAACACTAGGAGTCAGAATATGTGTTCTTCATTGGGATGCCCTCACGGCCACTTCCTACCGTGTCGCCTTTTATCCGTTTTGTTTAACTTACCCTGCCTGTCTTTTCAACAAATATTTACGGAGGACCTCTCGTGTGGAGGGACTACTGTAAGGATGGAGGTTAGAGTTTTTAACACAATAGAAAAAAAAAAGTACGTTTTTAAAGAGTTTGCAAAATTTTGCTGCAGGGCATGCTCATTCCACAGCAGGGATATAGGCTGGCAAATATTTAACAAATAAAGACAACATTAAATATGTTACCTTTCCAATTTAAAATTAGAGCCTGGTATATCTGAGTTTCTCAACAGCTCCTCTGAAACTAAAAGCACAGTTGGCAGCCTGAAATCTAATTCGGGATGCATCAGATAATTTTTGTCCTTAAATAGCTTCTGGACTTACTTGTACAGCTCTAAAAATCACCACCTCTAAAACACTTCTTTGGGCTAATGCAGTCTCCCTCTGCTAATGCCATGCTAAAATGAACATTTGTGAAAAATGTTCACATTGATGTAGTGACCATGTTTTCTCTGCAGAGTTAACAGATATGGATAGACACAGTCCAGTGTCAGACTGGATTTTTTTGGCTCCAAAATCACTGCAGGTGGTGATTTACTTCAGTTCAGTTGAGTCGCTCAGTCATGTCCGACTCTTTGCGGCCCCATGAATCGCAGCACGCCAGGCCTCCCTGTCCATCACCAACTCCCAGAGTTCACCCAAACTTATGTCCATCAAATCAGTGATGCCATCCAGCCATCTCATCCTCAGTCGTCCCCTTCTCCTCCTGCCCCCAATCCCTCCCAGCATCAGAGTCTTTTCCAATGAGTCAACTCTTCGCAAGAGGTGGCCAAAGTACTGGAGTTTCAGGTTTAGCATCATTCCTTCCAAAGAAATCCTAGAGTTGAGCAGCCATGAAATTAAAAGACACTTGCTCCTTGGAAGGACAGTTATGACCAACCTAGATAGCGTATTAAAAAGCAGAGACATTACTTTGCCAACAAAGGTCCGTCTAGTCAAGGCTATGATTTTTCCAGTGGTCATGTATGGATGTGAGAGTTGGACTGTGAAAAAAGCTGAGCACTGAAGAATTGATGCTTTTGAACTGCCGTGTTGGAGAAGACTCTTGAGAGTCCCTTGGACTGCAAGGAGATCCAACCCAGTCCATTCTGAAGGAGATCAGTCCTGGGATTTCTTTGGAAGGAATGATGCTAAAGCTGAAACTCCAGTACTTTGGAGTGAGTCTGAGTGAACTCCGAGAGATGGTGATGAACAGGCAGGCCTGGCGTGCTGCGGTTCATGGGGTCGCAAAGAGTCGGACACGACTGAGCGACTGAACTGAACTGAACTAAATGACCATCACCCGTTGACTGTGGAATGGGTTTTGCAGGTTCCTTTTATTGCGATCACATGGTTTTTGCTGGGAAAATGACAAGGGTGGATATTGAGGAGGAAATCTGGTAGATTCGCTGGCTGGCTTCCTTTGGTGGCCAAGATTCATTTCTTCTCAGGGCATACCTTGCTCTGAGCCTCTGGAGGCATGCCCTTTATCTACAAGTCTCCGTCGTCCTCTAACGTCCAGTTGGGTTCAGCTATGGGGTCAGCAGCTGGTGCCGAGATGAGGACAGCGGTTCCTTTGGCTGGCCCCCTGCTGAGCTGTAGCTGGAGTGGCTGGTTTTCTCCTCCAGCGGTCACAGCTCTTGTAGTTAGCTCTACCCCACATTTCCCTCTGATTCTCTGGGCCGACTCCCTCATCTTGGGATGGTGACAGTCTCATAGTCGCAGGGTACTGCGGCACCCCTGACGGTGTCCCTTAACCTCCTATCTTTTCATAAATATCCCCTCTTTTTTAAAAAACTTTCATTCATTTCCCCATTTGTTTTCAGACTTGTCCCTGAATGATTTATACACTATTAACAAAATCAGCTGTCCCTGACACTTGTTCAGCTGCCCAGTCGTGTCCGATTCTTTGTAACCCCATGGACTGCAGCAGGCCAGTCTCCTCTGTTCTCCACCATCTCTCAGAGTGTGCTCAATTTGATGTCCACTGGGTCAGTGACTCCTTAAAACCATCTCATCCTCTTACCGCCTTCTCCTCCTTCCCTCAATCTTTCCCAGCATCAGGGTCTTTTCCAACAAGTAGGCTCTTCGCATCAGTGGCCAAAGTATTGGAGCTTCAGCATGAGTCCTTCCAATGAATATTCAGGGTTGACACCCTTTAGGATGGACTGGTTTGATTCCTTACACTGGCATGCTTCTGACATTAGCTAATACTGATGGAGAAAATGCAGTTTGATATCTATGCATTATCTTTCCCTAACATTGCTACTTATGCATTGCCTCATTTCACTCTGAGAACAGCTGATGAAAACACATTTTGTTTAGTTTTACCACTTTCCATCTGAATGAACAGAAGCAAATTAAATAATCTACCCAACGGGAACCAGATTGCTGGGTGCAAAGGGAGAAATCCAAGCTTTATTTCAAATCCTCAGTGATTGGTAGAAGACCTCATAGTTGGGGGGAGGTAATAACTCTGAAAACAAGACAGAAAATTAAGGGACCAAGGCCAGCAAGTGGTGACCAGAAGGAACAAGAGTCTAAATTTATAAGACAAATGAAGAGTACTCAACACCCTGCCTGGATAGGAAAATCCATAAATGCATTAGGATGAAAAACTAAAGTGTACTCAAGTGCCAAGTGGTTCTGGAGCAAAGCCATCTCAGAGCTGAGACACAATTGTTTGCAAAGTGCACAATTTCCAAAAAGAAATCTGAGTTATTCCAGGATTAAAATCTTGTCTGAGTGGTGTCTTCACACTCTTGCTCTCTTTAAAAATGTCCTCTTAAATTCTCTGCTTATCCTGAAACATAGTCTCCCTACCTAATGAGACTAACAGAAAATTTAAAAGGAAATAGCAATATTTCCAGATTCAATTCAGATTTAAATCATCTTTTATTTCTCTTATTTTTAGTGATCTAACGTAAAACAGATTTTACCCAATTTTCCATCATAAAAGGAAGCATTCCAATGAACTGTCTGTGCCTTTGAATAAGACATGATACAATCAGAATTGCCGAACAAATGAAAGTTTCTGTTTCACAAGAATTAAGAAACAGTTCTGCCTCCTTGTCTTGAAAATTATTTGCAGTTATTTACACATGATTGTATCTCCTTTTCAGTATGACAAATATAATATTATTTGTAAAAAAAAAGATAAGCAGTTTGAATTCTCATTGTTATAAGCAAGGCAATAGATATAAATTCTCTAAAACATAGAAATAAGCTCTAAAAATACATGCCAAATGTTACTGGAGATTTTTGTTTTGTTGTGTGCAGATTTAAATGATCATTGAAACCCAGAATTTCCTCTGTGCACACTTCTTTACATTAGTTAATAAATACAATAACAAACCATAACTTTATAGTTTTATATTAAATTTGTATGTTACCTCATATAAGGTGAGAAATACGTTCATGGATATTCTTTTTTGTGAAAGTGAAAAAGTGAAAGTCTCTCAATTGTATCCAACTCTTTGTGACCCAGGCCAGAATACTGGGGTGGGTAGCCTTTCCCTTTTCCAGGGAATCTTCCCAACCCAGGTCTCCCGCATTGCAGGCGGATTCTTTACCAGCTGAGCCACAGAGGAAGCCCAAGAATACAGGATGGGTAGCCTCTCCCTTCTCCAGGGGATCTTCCCAATCCAGGAATCAAACCGGAGTCTGCCGCCTTGCAGGGGATTCTTTACCGACTGAGCTATCACAGAAGCCCCCTCTTTTGGAAAGGCTGACAGGCGAGCAAGCATGTGAGAGCTTTGCTTCTCTCTAGGCTCTTGTACAATTTTTCCCCTCTCCCCCCGGCTCTCCGGGTTCGCTTTTTCTCTTCTTGTTTTCTCTACATGTGATGGTGATGTAGTCGCTCAGTCAGATCTGACTCTTGTGACCCCACAGACTACAGCCTGCCAGGCTCCTCTGTCCATGGAATTCTCTAGGCAAGGATGCTGGAGTGGGTTGCCATTTCTTTCTCCAGGGGATCTCCCTGACCCACAAGGTAATTCTAGCTAAATGGGCATCCTCTCCTGTTTCAATTACAAATTCTCTGCCTAGAGAAATGGAAGGAGAAGGCAATGGCACCCCACTCCAGTACTCTTGCCTGGAAAATCCCATAGATGGAGGAGCCTGGTGGGCTGCAGTCCATGGGGTCGCTGAGAGTTGGACACGACTCAGTGACTTCACTTTCACTTTTCACTTTCATGCATTGGAGAAGGAAATGGCAACCCACTCCAGTGTTCTTGCCTGGAGAATCCCAGGGACAGCGGAGACTGGTGTGCTGCCGTCTATGGGGTCGCACAGAGTCGGACACGACTGAAGCGACTTAGCAGTAGCAGCAGAGAAATGGACAGACTCAGTTTGGGTTGAGAAGTTGCACGTGGTCTTCTCAATTATGGTCAAGTCACAGTATGAAGAACCACCAATGAAGCGACACCTCTTATGAAAAAGGGACGTAACAGAAAAAAGAATTCTGGGGGCCCGTGGGAAGACACGCAGATCTTTATACCAGCCTAGTCACTAATGGTTTCTGAATTCAACCATCAACTGTTACTTTAAGTGTTCTGCTTTAAATATGTTTTATTGCCAGTCACTTAAAATTGCTTTTGAAAATAAGTGGAACATAAACCTTTTAAAAGCAAAGGTTAAATGGGATCACCTTAGATTTGGAGCTGAGATATTTGAGGAACTAGATCTTAAGTGGGGGCTAGTTGGGAAGGTGAATGTATTTCTATGGCTGATTAATATCAATTATAGTGATTTATTGTAGTTTATATAAATGCTCTATTACCTCACATTTAAGATGGTTTTCTTTTCTCACTGCACTGCTTAACACTGAAGTAACACATTTTATATAACACTTTCTCTGTAGCTTTTTTTTTTTTTTTTTTTTTTTTGATCAAAAGTATACATGCTGGATCAAAACTATCAATGCCTTTAGTGAAAAATTCCAAAAATATTTCCATTAAGTTTTCAGCTATCATGCACAAGTGTCTGTTTTCCTACACCAAATGGCATACGGGGATTATGGCTTTTTCCCAAAGGCTGTGAAATAATAAAATTTCAGATTTTAATTTGCACATCTATTTTTAACAGGTCATAACAGGATCATGGTTTACTAATTTTATTCCTGAATCTGCAAATTTTATATGTGTGTTTTGGGTAAGTCACGAGGGGTTGGGTCATGCAGTGATAATGCACTAACCTCAAAATAGTAGCGCCTTCACTTGTCAATGTTTATTTTTCTCAGTTACAGAAAACCATTTTGGATCCAACTGATGTCTTGGGCACTTTCAGTCAAGCAGGCTATGGAGCAGGCTGCTTCCAGCTTGCAGGTCCAAGATCTGGAAGCCATGAGTCCCAGGGTTGCAGTCAGGGGAAGAGATCCTCCCCGTGGGCTTTACCGGCTTGGTCTGGCAGGAGCGGGCTTCGGGCACTCTTACAGCCCATGGCGGGATTCACTGAGCAGCTCCACTAGACACAGGGCGCAGGGAGGCGCTGGGTGCCTCTGAATACCAGAACCCCCAACAGACACAGTCTCTTCTCCATCCTCTCCTAAAGGGCAACTACGGATGCCCAGCCTTATGGAAACAAAAGTCACTGACCCGCCTTTGCTGCAGATTTAAGTACACTGTGTTGCCTTTTTAATTTATACTCTCTTCTGAATTTGCCAAAAGAGCTTTCTGTCACAAGGACTGAAACTGTTTAGGGCAGGTCAGTAAATGTCATTATATTATTTGTAAGGAAAATATATATATATAAAAAAAAATAATAATAAGTTCAGGGAGGGTTTCTTTAAAGTACTGCCTGGGTTAAGTCCTGAAGGAGGTGGAGGATCTAACCAGGAAGGGCTGATGGAGAGAGCAGGTGGGAAAGGAGAAAAGTGCATAAAAAACAGGAGGGCAAGATCAACCTTTTTACAAGAGGGTATATGACTCGGAAATGAGCATCTCAAGGGCTTCATTGTTCTGGTTGGTTCTGGAAGGTGCTTTGCTTTCATTACAGCTGAAATATTCCCTGGAGATCATTTGGATTCTGTCTTCACAGAAAAAAAAGAGCACCCACACAAGCGAATTAAAATCTCAGCTAAATTCAGCTTTGTTCAAATGTGCCTCCACACTGAGTCTCCTCTGCTCCTCAACCTCCACCCCACCCACACCCCCAGGAAGAAAGAAAGACAGTATGAACTTATTCGTGCTTAAAAGTAAAATGAGCTATGCAATGCGTGTGCTTCCTTGGTATCTTTATGACTACTAAGAATAATGATTGCCCTGAAACATGAACGCGGATTTAAACTCCTTGGTGGCCATGGCTCTGCAACACAAGGGGTTCGATGCAAACACTATTTTTGTATCCTACAGATTAGCTTTGCTAAGATACTTCCCTGAGCTTTTCTTCCGTTCCTTTCTGTTTCCTAGTTCTTTACAACAAACATGAAATTTAACATGTCATCTCCCCGCAAGATTTATGATGCAGTTCAAAGTCACATGCCATTTTTTAAAGGAAAATAGCAATTTCAGATGACATAGCTCCATGCATTTAGCCTGAGCTATTTCATTGCAGATTTTTGACCTAGAACATTTTTGATTAATTTGAATTTAGATTGAACACTTTGTTTCTGAAATTGCTTCCTTGTACTTTTTAAAGTCATCTTTCTCTTGATTTCCATCACCTCTGTGGATTCATTAGCTACCGATTCTTTCTTAATTTCATTTGTTTCATTTATTTTCTTTATTATAGTAGGTTCTTATTACTTATCTACTTTATGCATAGTATCAATAGTGTATATGAAGCAATATCTGCCAGTTCTCCCCACTCCCATTTCCCCTTTGGTATTCATTTGCTATTGATTATATAGAGTAACTAAGGATCAAAAGTCTCTCCCCTGCTTCCAAATGCAGCTCATCACTGACTCAGTTTTGCTAAAGGAATGATTAAGTAGGAAAAAAGGAATAAAAGCTCAACAAGGTAGTGACTCACACCAGTTAGTACCAACTTTTACCCGGCAGTGAGCTGATTAAAGTCAGACTTGCTATCTCCTAGGAGGAGGTGTAGGCAGAAAGATGGCAGTTGCCCTAATGAAATAGAATGTATTAAGTAGCTGAGTCTTATAGAATCTATTCTCCTGAAATATGCTCTCTGCATTCACAATATTAAAGGGAGAGTGCCCAGTGATATTCTAACTGAAGAATATCAAAGTTAAATCTCAAATGCCTAAAAAGACTAAGGAGGAAAAATCTGCAGATATTCTGTTTTCAGAAAAAGGAGACATTTTTCCTATGAAGTGAGTCATGGGTGACAATGGCCGATTTTGTTATAAATTAATATTAGGCCACTCATTGTCATGAACATAGCGATACTAGGTAGAGTGTTTAATATATGAAAAGCCACCAGAAGGACAAGTAAACAATTGGGTAACGTGGTTGTAGAAAGATAGGTCACAGACTTGCATAGGTTCCGTCAAGGAAGCTCGTTAAGATCTAGGATCTAGTCGGAAGAGTAAGAAAATGGAAGTTTGTAAACTTGCCAAATTCCTAAGTGTTTTTAGCTCTTTGGTGGCAAAGGGGAAGAGAGTTTTGTTCACAAACATATGGCCAAAGGTGATAAGATCTAATTATATGTTTGCAGCTGTTTCGAATCTGTAAATATCTGAAGTTGGTCAACATTATCGACGCATGACAAAAGCAGTATAAATAAAGGAAATCAGCTAAAAATTGAAACAACAACAACAATTCCTTTTGAAGGGAGGAAATTGGGGGCTGAGCTTTCTAAGTGTGACTTAAACAGGATAAAGATGGGAACAACATTGCTCTATGTGCGTAAAAAGTTTCTGCCTTACTGACAGTTCTGGGACCGATTTTTGTGTACTGGCAAATCTCTGACAAAAATCTCACCAGTTTGGATACAGTTTTAGCAAATATATTTTATTTGTGCTACTAAAGGACTCCTCTGGCCATTTGGATAATTTATATGAACCCATTAGTTATAGTATAATTCAAGGCGTTACTCTCAGAATGTAAGTCACTTGTGGGAGACAGGGTGGCTCCCCATCTTTATGGCTCCGCAAAGATGTGTGCACCCCAAAAGAGAGACTTTGCATATGTGATTAACACTAGAAAATTTTAGACAAAGAAGTTATCTGCGTGAGCGCAGTTTCATCTCAAGAGTCTTCAAGGTGGAGAGCCTTGTCATAGAGACGTTATGACAGAAGAAGGTCAGAGAGGGGTCACGGGAAGGACTGGGCTTGATTGGACTCGACCTGTCCATGTTGATGGCTTTGACAGTGGAGGGAGGGTCCATACGTCAAGGGCTGCAGTCATTTCTAGAATCTGGGAGTAGTCCTCAGTTGACAGCCATCAAGAAAACGGGACCCAAGTTATCCCCCCCCGCCCCCCCCCCAAAGATACTCTGTGATGGATTATATGCGGTGTTGACTAAAAAAAGGATGTGCAACTTGAAAGTTGGGAGTTAGGATTTATCCTATGGGAATGTTAGGACTCGAGCCTGGGAGACAGCGTCTCAGGCTACCCTGGGAGAGCTGACTCTGAGGAGGCGGGGAGGAGCCAGGCTATATACAAGCCTGCAGCAAGGGGCAGGAAATCCGAATAATGAGATTCCTGTTGACAAGAAAAAACTAAACCTCTCATATGAAGAGATTTGGTGGTCTTCTACATACGGGAAGATGCGAGCATCCAGGCTTGCTGGAATCATTTCCTCCCTATCCATCTAGCTATCTGGGGCCAGCCTCCTCTCTTTATTGTTCACGTGCTAATCCCTTCTTTACCGTAAGAGATGGTAGATGTGGCTGACGGCTGCCTTTCACCTCCCCCCAGCTCCTCAGCCCTTACTGGGGAGGAAGTAGCTGATGACTTCCAAATAGCTGGCTGTGTTTCACCTGGGCTCAGAAATTTGTCTTTGGAAAAGGCTTGTTCACTGGTAGAGCATGCAGCAGAGCACATTTCATTTTACAGGGGAAAGGATCTTCAAGAGAGGGGATGTATGTGCATGAATCCTGAGGGAGGAGGAGCCTGGCAGGCTACAGTCCATGGGGTTGCAAGAGTCAGACACGACTTAGCAACTAAACCACCACCACGTGTACATGTATGATTCACTTTGTTGTGCAGCAGAAACTGACACAGCATGGTAGATCAATAATACTCCAAAAAATTAAAAAAAGAAAATGGAAGGTTCATGCTAAAGGCGCAAGAAACAGATGAAGTCCGTGATCTGCCATTAGCAAATAGGGGAGAGCTGGCACACGCAAACTGGGTAAACAGACAGTATATACACACATGCATGTATGTATGTGTGATGCACATGTCTGTGCACATGGATGCACATGTGTGCATGTTTCAGGGAGGAAGAAAAGAATGAATGTCATTAACATACGTTTTTTTTTTGGCTGTGCCACGTGGCATCTCTCCTGACTGGGAATCAAGCCTATGCCCCGTGCGTCGGAAGCACGGAGTCTTAACCACTTGACCACTAGGGAAGTCCTCCATAGCATATTTTTAAACCTTAATTATATATATATATATATAAGATATATCATGTCCATAAGATTTTATCAACTGAACACATTAAAGGCCCGAAGAAATGTCAATACCTTCTATTAAACATGTAATCCATATTCTCTAAATGTAAAACACCTAGAAATTAATAAACTGGTTACAACTTTGCCCCCAGTTTTTAGAAGTGAGAAAGTACTTGTAAATAGCTCTCAGATCACTGAGAGAATTAACGCTCCGACTGCAATCTAGTTAGTGACTAGCAGCAGGTAGACTACCGTGGGCTGCAGCCGAGGTTCAGACTCACAGTATCACAAAGGGAACAAATCAATAGGCGTTTGTCTGTAAACATGTAAACACCAGGATGAAAATAATGTGAGCAGTGTAGAAAGAAATCTATAAACATAAAACCAGAAATTCATGGTTTAGGTAATATAAAAAGTGGACTTGGTAAAGAAATCCTTTTTGTCCCCACTTTTAGTATAAAAAATTTATAAAATTTTAGAAACAAGGATGATGGTGAAATGCATAAAAAGCATGCGGAACAATGAGTAACTTCACTGGAAAATGTGGTTGCACAGGATTAATGCCCAGAAAAATGTGTTATATAAATTACACAGCTGTCTCATTAAAAATACAAAATGATATTAAACACAGAAAATAAAACAACAGGGAAAAAATCAACAGAGGGAAGAGAAGCAGATACCAGATCTACTTTCCTGGAAGGAATCAGCCTCAGCTTGACTGCTAATGAAGGTGTATTTAGACCAGGGACTGTATGGCTTCTATATTATTTAAAAATTCTGTGCTTTGGAAATTAGACAGTATTCAAGTCCTGACCTCTCAAAGACAGAGGTCTTCACGGGTAAGTCAACATTTGAAAGATGGCTAAAAGCCCTTTCAACTAATCTTTATCTCCGCTCACTAGTTTTTTCCCGCTCCCGATACCATCACCAGCCATGCCCAGATCAAGCAGGAGGTGACACGCCAGCACTCAGATATGTGAAGGAAACCAGCTCAGGAAAGACAGCAAGACTTTTACCCTTGACTCTGAAAAGTCATATCTTGGCCTTTAGTATTGAGTCAACATTCATTCACTGAATAATTACTGAAGTGTCTATAATGAACAGACCCTACTTTCAGTGCTAGAGATGGGTAACCTCCAAAGAGATAACTGGAAGAGTCTTTACATTGCATATAATTCTTCCCAATAAAGAGTTGATTCTCTGTTGTTGTTTTTGTTGTTGTTGATGTTTATTTATTTGACCATGCCGGGTCTTAATTGCAGCACACAGGATCTTTCATTGCTGCATGTGGGATCTAGTTCCCTGACAAGGGATTGAACCTGGGCTCCCTGCTTTGGGCATGCAGAGTCTTAGCCACTGGACCACCAGGGAAGTCCAAATTCTCTATTCTCAAGCTGTTTCTCCAGAACCCTTATGTGCTGTGATTTGGGGCATGGGGTTGTAGGCTCGAAAGCTGATAAACTGATAATGGTCAAGGTCACACTGATGACATAGAAAGTATGTAATAAAAACAATCACAGTCTCCTGTTAGTACATGCAGTTGAGGTCACCGGGAGAGTTTACCATGGCAGAAGGAGCTGTTTGCAAAGATGTGAGTCGAGCTTAGAAGGCGCTAGGGATGCCGCAGTCCTCAGAGGGCGTCACAGGTCTGTTGTTCAGCCCCTGTGCCACGTCCGATTGTTTGGGATCCCATGCACTATAGCATGCCAGACTCCTCTGCCCTGAACTGTCTCCCAGTATTTGTTCAAACTCATGTGCATTGAATTGGTGATGCCATCCAACCATCTCATCCTCGGCCAACCCCTTCTCCTTTTGCCTTCAGTCTTTCCCAGCATCAGGGTCCTTTCCAGTCCCTCAACAATAAAGGGTCAGAGGAGGGAGTGAGAACCAGAACAAGAGTCCAGAGGAGCAAGGTGAGGCTCCTGAGCGAAGCTGCGGATGCAGCCCCCCTGTAGGAACAGGCCAGGCAGAGAGTGACGGACTCCACGCCCTCCTGCTCTTACCTCCAGAAACACCAAACCCCCCAGAAGCCAGGCGGCAGTGGGCAGGCCACCTGGGTCCGCCTCCCAGGGTGTACAGCAAGTTGGACAAAGAGGTAGAGAATAGATCTACTGCAACAGTCTATCCAAAACAGAATTGTTAGCATTTTTTTCCCAAAATGTGGAACCAGTCACTACTAGTACATTAAAACCCTACGGAATCTTTCTACTTCAACAAAAGCTAAATCAGCCTAAAATAAGTTATATAGCATAGTTAATATTGAATTATTTCTTTAAAGACTGTTCTGCCCTCCATTGCTTGGCCAAGGGATATAAAGATCTGGCTTATATGTTTCTAAGTATTGGTCTGTAGACATAAGCTGTAGAGTGTGTCTTTGATGAGCTTCCCTGGTGGCTCCGTGTTAAAGAATTCACCTGCCAATACAAGAGGCACAGGTTTGATCCCTGGTCCAGGAAGACCCCCTGGAGAGGGAAAAGGAGAGCTACTCTAGTATTTTATCTGGGAAATCACATGAACAGAGGAACCTAGTCAGCTATAGTCCAGGGAGTTGCAAAAAGATAAGGACCTGACTTGGCGATTAAACACCAACTAACGTCTTTGATACTAAGCTCATTTCTGACATTTGCAAGGTCTGGGGCAAAAGTGAAACAAGAGACCTGCATTTGCTATGTCAAATGTTAAAGTTACATATCAAAGTTCAGTCGCTCAGTCATGTCCGACTCTTTGTGACCCCATGAACCGCAGCATGCCAGGCCTCCCTGTCCATCACCAACTCCCAGAGTTCACCCAAACTCATGTCCATCGAATCAGTGATGCCATCCAGCCATCTCATCCTTGGTCGTCCCCTTCTCCTCCTGCCCCCAATCCCTCCCAGCATCAGAGTCTTTTCCAATGAGTCAACTCTTCGCATGAGGTGGCCAAAGTACTGGAGTTTCAGCTTTAGCATCATTCCCTCCAAAGAAATCCCAGGGCTGATCTCCTTCAGAATGGACTGGTTGGATCTCCTTGCAGTCCAAGGGACTCTCAAGAGTCTTCTCCAACACCACAGTTCAAAAGCATCAATTCTTCGGCGCTCAGCCTTCTTCACAGTCCAACTCTCACATCCATACATGACCACAGGAAAAACCATACCCTTGACTAGATGGACTTTAGTCAACAAAGTAATGTCTCTGCTTTTGAATATGCTATCTAGGTTGGTCATAACTTTTCTTCCAAGGAGTAAGCGTCTTTTAATTTCATGGCTGCAGTCACCATCTGCAGTGATTTTGGAGCCCCCAAAAATAAAGTCTGACACTGTTTCCACTGTTTCCCCATCTATTTCCCATGAAGTGATGGGACCAGATGCCATGATCTTCGTTTTCTGAATGTTGAGCTTTAAGCCAACTTTTTCGCTCTCCTCTTTCACTTTCATCAAGAGGCTTTTTAGCTCCTCTTCACTTTCTGCCATAAGGGTGGTGTCATCTGCATATCTGAGGTTATTGATATTTCTCCTGGCAATCTTGATTCCAGCTTGTGTTTCTTCCAGTCCAGCGTTTCTCATGATGTACTCTGCATATAAGTTAAATAAGCAGGGTGACAATATACAGCCTCTGTCTCTTATACACATCTGTNAATTCTGTGATCCTCTAGATAAATATTCTTTAAAGCCCTCATTGGTCCATTACTTTAGAAGTATTTTGAAAAAATACTTTCTTCTCTCAGTTAAATCACTCAACGTATTTTTCCAGTAAAGTGGTACATAACATGGCTTATGTTTCTAAGTCAAATAAAGTTAATATAACCAAATTAAATTTTCCAAGGATTAATATAGACACATCCTTAGAAACACCATGAAAAACTAAATGGATCTTTCATTGATGACAACTCACGTTTCCTCGAGACCCGCAAGGCGTTCTGTGTTCACGTTCACGTTCTCCAAGGTATTTCCTGTCTTCCTTCCAGTGAAACAGGCCCAGTTCCGGCCCAGCACGTCATGGACCCAGCCAGTCATGGTCTCGTGGCAGTAACTGGTTACCTTGCCACCCTCTTCTTTATACTGCAACCAAGCAAGAGAAGAAAAAGCCCCATGAACCTGTTCTCTCTCAGGTCCGTTAACTTGTCTCTCATTCACAGTAACAACGCTTCTTTTTCGTTTCACCTGAGGGACTAGCCTCTGTCAGCCAAAACAAAATCTGAGAGGTTTCAGTCTAAGAACTATTCTAAAAGAGGAAGAGAAAGAAACATTTCTAGGATTAGCATCACTGACCACCGAGCAAAATTTACACAATCAACACTGCAAGAGAATGAAAGGCAGGTAAAGAAAACAATATTTTTAAAGCAGCTGCTTTCCAAAGCACTTTACCAAAGTCACCTCATTTAATCTTCACGGCAAGCCTCTGAGGAGACTGACCAGTGAGTAAGCAGAGGCTCACCTCAGACAGCAAGCAGTCCCTATGGTAACAGAGCTGTGAGGGGGCAGAAACAACACAATCCTGCTCACTTCCTCAGACTGGTCCACTCAGGGAAGAGGCACTCCAGCAGAATACAAAAACCTTCCAAGGAATTCAAATTTTTTCTTCTGTCAACCTTCCAACTTCTTAGCAAATTCTAATCATGAGGGAGTTAAAATATCCTAATTATTAAATATTCTCTCCACTTTATTTCACTAGCACAGCCTGTTGTTTTATATCAGTGTTGACACTGAAAAATAACTACAGCTGGTCCTTGAACAGAGCAGGGGCACCGATACACCATGGGCAAAAATCCACATATAATTTTTCAATCATCCATCTGTATCCTGGGTGCTGCGTTCAAGGAATCAACCAACCCTGGCTCATGTAGTACTGTAGTATGTATTTATTTTTTAAAAACTTGAATACAGGTGGACCTGTGCAGTTCAAACCTATGTCATTCAAGGGTCAACTGTATAAAGTGATAGATCAATAACTTAGATACTTTGGCTCCAGAGCCTTAAAAAAATCCTCATATCTTAATATATCCTTATGGAGGAAGGATATATAATCCTGAATGAAAGTAGAGAGCATAGGAGGAGGAAAGAAAAAAAAAATGCATGGTAAACTTTTTTAAGAAGGGACTTGAATACAGTTTCAGGCACTGACTTCATAGAACAGAAGCACAAAAGCAATCAAAGGCAACATAAACATATGAGCAGAGGCAGCTGTGTTTCAATGCTTTTCTTTACAGAGGCACACAGTAGGGTGGTTTCATCCCATGGGATGTAGTTTGTGGGCTCTTAAATCTAGCATAATGGATACTACTTCACCTGTGCTAGGTGGCCTGAGTAAGGGGCAAACAGTAAATACATTAACGTTTGCAGGTTATAAGGCTTCTGTCATTATCACTCAACCCTGCCTTTGCAGTGTGAGAGGTACACCAGAAATACATAAAGGAATGAACCACAGTCTGTTCCAATTAAACTTCATTTACAAAAACAGACCCGTGGTTTGCAAACCCCAAGTTTAAAGGAATGTATAATATAAGCTGAACTACACTTAAAGGTAAAACTACCTACTGCATCCAAGTCTCTGAATTTTAGGCGTAGAGTTAAAAGGGCTTCCTTGGTGGCTCAGTAGAAGGAATCTGTCTGCCAATGCAGGAGACATGGGTTTGATCCCTGGTATGGGAAGAAGAAAATGGCAACCCACTCCAGTATTCTTGCCTGGAGAACCCCATGGACAGAGAGATGTGTATAAGAGACAGCCATTTTAGTAATGATAACTTTATATAACATAATACAAACATATTTTAAATAAAGTTAATTTTCTTACAATTTTCAGGTAATTTTTCTTCTGAAACATCCAAAAGTATCTATTAAAATTAAAAAGACTATGGCAAATATCACTATTTAAATCAGAATAGTTCAAACAAAGATGAAATTCAAGTTTATATTTCAAAAATTTAACCATGTTAAATTTGTGTTATAATGCTAATTAGGAAGTTAGCTGGAGAAGGCGATGGCACCCCACTCCAGCACTCTTGCCTGGAAAATCCCATGGACAGAGGAGCCTGGTGGGCTGCAGTCCATGGGGTCGCGAAGAGTCGGACACGACTGAGCGACTTCCCTTTCACTTTTCACTTTCATGCATTGGAGAAGGAAATGGCAATCCATTCCAGTATTCTTGCCTGGAGAATCCCAGGGACGGGGGAGCCTGGTGGGCTGCCGTCTATGGGGTCACACAGAGTTGGACACGACTGAAGTGACTTAGCAGCAGCAGGAAGTTAGCATTCAATGTCTATTTGATAAAGTAAAGAATCTGTCTAATTGCATAACTGCATACGAGATGTAGATGTTTCGTAGATGTTTCGGCATTCGCAGGTATTATTAACTCTTAGAATTATTCAGCTGTTATGACATTACGACTTGTTTCCAGGATCGTGAATTGGAAAACATGAAAAAGAAGAAAACGAAGTCTAATCACTTGTGAGGAATAGATGCTTTATATATTTCAATTTTTAAAAATTACAGGTTACAAATACACTTTGGTTTTAGTAAGCCTCCAACACTTTTAAAAAAATTGGTAATTTCCTGAACTTGAAATAAAACTATAGTCTTTCATCTTTTCTATCAACTACAGAAAAGAACACAGACTAATTACTCCTTTTTAAAAAAATACAAGATATTCCATTAAACAACAATTTTATGTATAAAATAATCAGATCCTTAGTTATGGGGAGGAATTTGCTTAATCTGGAATCCCACATATGAGTAGTTAAAAATATATGTATATTTGGTTTAGAAGGTCATTTAGGGATTTGGGGTTGACCCAAATTTCCCATTAAAACTGTCTCCTTTCTCTGCTTTTACTCCTTTTATTATGAGAAAAATTAAGCTAAAGGAAAACAGAGCTGAACTGATGTAAATTGCAATCTATAAATCTCAGCCTTTTTGGTAGTGGTGGCACCAAGCATAAATCACACTCGCGAATGGAGACAGCTGGAACAAAAGTTCAGACCAGTTTCATTGCACAGAGTTCGTGACCAAGAGCTGCTCACAGCCCTGGGTTATGCAATGGATGTGGGACAGAGAGAGGAGAGAAAGAAATCTTCCTGCGGGCTTCCTCACTGAAAACCAACTGTCCTAACTCCCAGGCATTTAACAGGTAGAGAACCCTGCTGCCAGTAACACAGACACCTGAGGCTGAAAACAGATGGTAGGGTTCCAGGGTGTACCGCGCGGGGCTTGACAGTAACCAGCCAGGCTCCTGACCAGCAGCTGGGCGTCTGTGTGGTTCCAGGGGACACTGACGCTTAGAGTGACTCAAGTGTGAGTGTAAGAATCTCCACTCTACTGCCTGTGGCTGGGCTTTCGTTTGTGTGTAGGTTTTGTGTGGTTTCTTTTCCATGTTAATCCTTCACAAGTGGTATTTGCTGTAAGTTTTGAAAACTGGTAATCTACTGGCCAAATTTGGCCAGTATTCCAATTTTGTTTGGTTGTTATTCAACTTTAAAAACAAATGAATTTAAACTCCTTAGATAGTGCTACAGTTCTTATTTTATGATAGCATTCTTATTGGTTATTTTTAGTATTTGTTTTTTTTTTAATTGAGTTTCTTCCTCCTATTCTGTTTTTATGAAATGTATTATCTATGATTCTCTTTCAGTTTTGAATGGTAATATTTTAATCCCCTTTTAAAGGTTAATTGATTTATTGTTTAAAAAATTTATTGAAATATAGTTGATTTAAAATGTGTCAGCTTCACGTGCATGGCAAAGTGATTTGGCGACTTTATACACACACACACACACACATACACACAGTGTTTTCAGATTTGTTTCCCTTATATTTTATTCTACAATATTGAGTAAACTTCTCCGTGCTATCCAGTTGGTCCTTGCTGGTCCTCCAGGGTAATGTGTATATGTTAATCCCAATCCTAATTTATCCCTCCCTCTTCTTTGCTGACCATAATCTCTTCTGTGTCTGTGAGTCTTTTTCTGTTTTGTGCATAAGTTCACTTGCGTCCTATTTTATTTTATTTTTTCATATTTTAGGCTCCATGCATAAGTGGTATCATATGATATTTGTCTTTCTCTGGTCATATGATATTTGTCTTTCTCTGGCTCACTTCACAGCATGATAATCTGCACGTTCACCGTGTTGCTGCAGATGGTATTTCATTCCTTTCTGTGGCAGAGTAACTATCCATTATATATATATATGTACCACATCTTTGGGGCTTCCCTGGTGGCTCAGATGGTAAAGTGCCTGTCTGCAATGCAGGAGACCCAGGTTCGATCCCTGGATTGGGAACATCCCCTGGAGAAGGAAATGGCAGCCCCCTCCAGTAGTCTTGCCTGGAAAATCCCATGGACAGTGTGGAGGAGCTGGAAGGCTTTAAGCAAATACTGAAAATGTATTTGCTCCACTCATGACAAAGGTTGGAAGCTGGGACGAGCATAAAAAGGGTTATGAGTGTTCACCGAGTGCCCAAGGCTGGGAACGGATAACGACGGGTTATACGCCTGCCTTGAGGCATTCGAAGGCTTCCTTCTGACCACCTGTTTCTGAGAGCAAGGCCTGTTGTTTCATGATAAGCCTCCTTTAGAGTTTCGCCAAAGCTGTGTTATGTCTTGGGCGATGGGAACTGTATTTTATGCTTGAATGCTTTAATGTTTATCTGAAACGGCTACGTGCAAGTCTGCCTTATGCTCTATTCCCTGAGAATTATAAAACTGCACAGTTAAATAATAAACTTTGCCAGTCCACTAGAGGCTGTCCCTGGTGTCCTTTTCAGAGTGCGGTTCTCCGAGCCTTACAGACAGCGGAGCCTGGTAGGCTACAGTCCATGGGGCTGCGAGGAGTCAGACACGACTGGGCGACTCCGCTTTCACCACCACCACATCCTTACCCGTTCCTCTGTCAGTGGACAGGCTGCTTCCATGTCTTGGCTTATTGCATATTTATTCCTAGGTATTCTTCGCTTCCTTAATTTCTCTTCCTGGTTTTTCTTTGTTAGTCTATAGGAATGCAAATAGTGCTTCAACGAACACTGGGATGTACGTATCTTTTCCAATTATAGTTTTCCCAGCAGTTGGATTGCTCCTTCATAGGATGACTCTGTTTCTGTTTAAAAAAATACTTTTTACCTGTTGTGCCTTGTGGGTGAAATTATTTGGGCCATCCTTCAATTCTCTGACTTTTCTCTTTGAAAATATCTGTTTCAGAGTATACCATCCAATGAATCTTTTGTTTAATGACTACAGTTTTTACTTTCATAATTTTAAATTGGTTATTTTTATAGAGCCCTCTTCTTGTTCCATTTATGCCTTATTTTTCTAATGTTCATGGTTGTTATTTTACTTCATCTCTACAGTAATCCTGCATTGTTTGTGTTGGACTCATTGGATCCTGGGTTTATACCAAAGGTGGAGCTGCATCACTACTGAGATAATAGACATCTTACAGGCTGTATGGATAAACCAGGAGGGAATTGAGCCCAGAAGGCTGACTCTGAGGTATTTCCAGTTTTGCTCCTGAATGTACTGCACTGTATATATTCTGTCTTACGTAGAACATGTTTAGGTTGTGCTTATACTACAGGCTTTGAAGGTCCCAACAGCTTTTGCCTTGAAGCTCACTTTCTTCTCCTTGTATTGGGTTGAACCAACGTTTTTGGCCAACCCAATACATGTTAACTCATCAAATATTTGCAGATCACGTCTCTTCTACTTCACCTTTTCTTGAAGTCCTTGCTAGTTTTTTATATTTTTCTCTGTGTGGTAATTTCTGGTCCAACTGGTCTCCTTTAGAACCATTTTAGTATACATATTGATGATTCCAGAAACTTTATACATGGATCCCTCCCCCCAAAAAAACTTTGTCTTAGCAAATATGAGGCGTTATCATAAATACTATATTTGTAAAATGTGATAGAACAAACACCATGTTAATAAAATATTCCAGGTGTGATTAATTGATAATAGTGTTGGATGTTGATTAGCAGGAGATTTAGCGCTAGTGGTAAAGAATCCTCCACCAATGCAGGAAACTTAAAGAGATGTGGGTTCCATCCCTGGGTTGGAAAGAATCCCTGGAGAAGGAAATGGCAACCTACTCCAGTATTCTTGCCTGGAGAACCCCATGGACAGAGGAGCCTGGTGGGCTACAGTCCATGGGGTCGCAAAGAGCTGGACACGACAGAGTGGCTGAGCACACACAGATAAATACTGTATTTGTAAGATGCAATGGGACATACATCATATTAGTAAAGTATTCCAGGTGTGGTTTAATCGATGAAAGTATTGGATGTTAATTAGAAGGAGCCTCAGCACAGGCTAAACTTAGTACCTGTGGCCCTGGGCTTCATGATAGGTAAGCAGAACGGATGACATTGACAACCAGAAATTTCAGCACCCTCCGCATTTCATTCTACAGATGAGTTCATTAGTGACGAGGCTAGAATCACAACGAACACCTACTCAACCTGAACCATTGTTTAATTCAAAAGAGCAAACTACATGTAATACTATATGTTCCAACATAATGTCTGTTTTTTGTAGATTTCCAAGCACATTATGACAAACCATGCTATTTGATGTTGGACTTTCTAAAGTTTCGTATCTTTTCCATGTCACCCACAACATGATTTAGATTTTCTTCTCTTAACAAATAATGTTTGAAATCGGTATCTTCATTCCACGTCTAATATTCACCCTGGAGTTATTCTTAAATATCAGAAATGACACATGGAGTAGAAATTGGAGATGGCTCAACACAACTTATACATTTGTGTTGGTGTTAACTGTTCATCACACATAAAGCTTAAATGGTAAAGGTCTTGAAGCAGGATGTCAAAAATAGAGTCGACATAAAAAGTGTTTTATCACTATGTCGTGTCTGTGACATATAAAGTATGTCAAGATGACATTAAAAATTAAAATCTTAATAAATCACCAAATATATTTTAAACATAATGGAACTGATTCATTATGGAAATCCAAATTAATATCACCATGTGATTCCACTGCACATACCTTCCAGAATGTCTAAAATGAAAAAAAATGAGAAGTTTAGATAAAATTCCCCTGTGGAAGGATGGAAATGTGACTAGAAAGAGAAAAAGGCCTATCGTATTTCTGGGCAGTGACCTACTGCTGTATGTGTCTCTTGAGTAGATAACAGTGCTGATCAAAGACCTTCGGAGTTGAGATTCTGTAGATGAACTTGAAACGGTGGCATTTACAATGCACTAAAACTCCAGTGTTCTTGCCTGGAGAATCCCAGGGATGGCGGAGCCCGATGGGCTGCCGTCTGTGGGGTCGCACAGAGTCGGACACGACTGAAGCGACTTAGCAGCAGCAGCAGCAGCAAAACTACAGTCTGTCCCACTGCTAACGCTTTAGATGAAAATTTACACATATCAACATGTCTACTTAAAATATGGTTGAGGATTCGTAGTTCTTCACATGCTTGCGCTCAGCCATGTCTGACTCTCTGCGACCCCACGGACTGTAGCCCACCAGCTCACTGTAGCTCCTCTGTCCATGGGATTCTCCAGGCAGGCGTACTGCAGGGGGTTGCTGTTTCCTACTCCACATAGTTCTTTAAAAATTACTTAAATTGATGTTGAGCAAATAGTTTCAGCGGCACTTAGAGTCCGGCCATGTCGCCTGTGAAACCTCGGCTCACTGAGATGCTGGCCTCCTCCTTAATCATGCCCGCGTCAACAACCCCAGTCTACAAGCTGTCTGTCTGCACCATGGGGGCAGCTGCTCTTGAATTCCGGAAGAGGCCTCCTTGGTTTTTTTATTGGCAATAACTCAAAGCTTATTAAAACCCAGATGGAGAGGAACCTGTAGCATACTTAAGCCCATATGCCCAATTGGGCACTGCACTATTTAATTGCTTGCATTTAAACCATAATTCCTTTCTCTTGTTCTACTCTGATTTTCTCCAAAGCATTTATAGAATCTTTCAGTGGATGCCTCCCCATATTATATTAAAAAACTGGTTCTGGTATTCATCTGTACAGCACTTAGGTTAAATTCTATATAAGATATTTTTACTATTTTTCTATTGGTGTCAAATGAACACTGAACCATGAAGAGGCAATTGGGTGAGTCATTTATGACTCTTTCTATGTAGCTCTATTAAATTAAAAATGTCTGGTCTGTAATCCAATAATATTTCCCTAAACAAATTAAGGCTATTATGTACACATGGCATGCCATCTCGGTAGTTCGGATAAATTAATGTTGCTGTTTTTCAGTCACTAAGTTATATCCTACTCTTTGCGACCCCATAGACTGCAGCATGCCAGGATTCCGTCCTTCACCATCTCCCAGAGTTTGTTCAGAGTCGTGTCCGTTGAGTCAGAGATGCCATCCAATCATCCTCTCCTCTGACACCGCTTCTTCCCTCAACCTTCAGCATCAGGGTCTTTTCCAATGAGCTGTTTCTTCATATCAGGTGGCCAAAGTATTGGAGCTTCAGCATCAGTCTTCCCAATGAATAGTCAGGGTTGACTTCCTTTAGGATTGACTGGTTTGATCTCCTTGCTGTCCAAGGGATAAAGTTCAGATAATCTGTGGGGACAGAACCTTACGGGGATTCTGTCATGGCAAATACTGTGCCCATTAACTGATACCAACACTAGAGCTCATATTAGGTTCATCAAGCCAGCAGTGATGGTTGTAGTTTTAAAAGCAGGAAATGGAAGTAATTATAAATAAAAACAAGTCATCCTGTCCCAATGACCAGAAATTGAGTCCTCATAAATCAGTGCACCGTCGCTGGCCTTCCTGCCCTCATCTGTGGCCCACTGGGTCAGTCCCCGGCTTCTTAAAAACAACTTCCTCTTTAAAATTTCCCCCATAAGCGGACTTGCCTTTCTACCAATACCTGTTACATGGAAAGGGTCTGAGCACGCTTTCCACAGTTAATCTTGCACTGTCCCGAGTTAGCTGCTGCTTTCTGGTTTCCTCTGACCGCCCGCTGCTAGAAGCTTCTGCTCTTCTGCAGCCCACACAGCGCCTGTGTGTTCTGTGCGTTACACACTGGGTGTGAAGCTGCGGCACCGAGTGCCTTTTCAAAGCAGCAGCTCTCTTCCTGGAATAGCTCATGCTGCGTGCTAACGTATTTGTCTGTTCACTACTTGGCAATGCTCACACGCTGGCTTATTTTTTGAAAGCAGACTCTGTGTGTGTGTGTGTTTGCAAATTTGTTTTTCACTATTATATCACTAGGCCTTAACCCCAGAGCTAGAACTATGAGCCACAGTGATCTCTCAGACACTTACTGAGTGGAAGAATATAGGTAGCAATATCTCTTCTGGAAATAGTTTCCCTGACACACTGGGAAATCATGTTTTATCCATGATCGGGGCACCCTTTGGTTCCATCCCACTGAAATCATCACAGGGTACTATTCTTACCAACCCTGTTTTATGAATATGGAAACAGCAGGGTAGATTGGTTCAGATATTCACCCAAGTCTACAAAGCTGGTTGGCAGTTCTGGCCGGTTTTAACTGAGGCTGCCTTTCTCCACTCTGCCTCTAAGCCACCTTCCTGATGCCGATGCAGCGGTCTTTGTTTCTCTAGGAACACAGCCCTAATATTTTTCCTTGGAGCAGGTGTTGTTTTTAGACCCATTCCACCATATTCAGAACCCCTGTTTTCTGTGTATCTTTGAGCCCATGAAACATTCTTGAAGCAAAAGCTTTCTCTCACCGCCATAGTCTGTTCAACTAGAGAAACCTGTGCAGGGGGGTCCCTGAACTCAGGGAGCAGCTCCATCCACTCAGCCTTTCCAGAGCCTGGTGTTTCTGGTATGTGTGCATTATAAACCGCCGGCTGGCCTCACCTTTCTGAACGTTCTGGGCCTTGAAAGCGTGTCTCCCTGCTAGCCTTTCTCGGTGGTGGTTTTTTATGTTCTTTTCTGTTTAGTCATGAGCCAAACCAGGCAGTTTTCTTCTTTAAATAATTTTTTTCTTTTCTCTCTGGGGGAGCTCTCAAGAAGTAGAGAGTGGCCCAAAATATTTAACATAAATGCCTCTTGTAAAAAAACAAAAGCTATTTTTTTTACAATGTGTATTTGTGTTTATAGAGATATATTGGTTAAGAGGCCTGATGCCAAATGCCAAAAGGAAGCAGGGTGGGTAGCTGCAAGGTGATGTTAAGTTCAAGGTTTTTCTTTTAATACTAGAAAAATGAGAATAAGAGCAAATGAAAGTGAATCAGCGGGCAGAGGAAGGTTGATCACACAGCTGAGAGAAGAGAAAACTGGTAAAGTTCCTAAAAAGATGAGGGGCTTCCCTCGTGGCTCAGGGGTGAAGAATCCCCTGCAGAGGCAGGAGATGTAAGAGACACAGGTTCGATCCCTGGGTCAGAAAGGTCCCCTGGAGGGGGAAATTGCAACCCACTCTGGTATCTTGCCTGGGAAATCCCATGGACAGAGGAGCCTGGCGGGCTACAGCCCACGGGGTCACACAGACTCGGACATGACTTAGTGACTAAACAGCAGCGGAAGCGAGAGCTGAGGGTGGCAGAGAGAAGGGAATTCAGCTCTTCTACTCGCCAGGGTGGAGACGGGATGGGGCGCTCCAGGGCCAGTTCACACTGTGTGTGGACTCATGTGGCAGCTGGAGCAGAGACAAGAGGTGGGCCACCTTAGGCCTTCTGCTCTGTCTGTAAAGCAACAGGTGAAATCGTTCATGCAGGAAAGCAGGGCTGGCAGAACTGGGCAGTGTCACACAGTTTAACAAAACATCCGTTTCCTCCCCAGAGAGTAAGCTAACCTCAGAAACCCAATAGGAATTGATCATGAAAATATTCGAACACTGTAGGCTGAGTGCAGAGCATGTGGACTATTACGCAACTTGTACTCGCTATTGGATTGAGTTTTAATTAACTTTATCACCAGTTTTTAATGAATTATCTATTGGTTCTTCATCTTTTTATGCCGTCTTGTGTTTCTTTGATAGCAGAAGCTGGGGATCTATTAGGAGATCTTTCTGGAATATTAAATTCTGTGGGTCAATAGAACTATTGAAAAAAGGCAGCATACCCAGAGAGGATTATGCCGGTGGCTAAAGCTATCAGTCTAGGGCAGTGAGAAAGTATTCTTCGCTTTTGCAGAAAATCTTTCCCTTTCCCTTCTTTCTCTCTCACAGTTCATTTCAGTTGAAGCGAATCAGCCCTGGATAGCTGAGAACTGATTCATTAGTTTGTATGTCTCTGGTTTTAACTTGAGGAGTCACGTCTATACCTGCTGCTGCTGCTAAGTCACTTCAGTCGTGTCCGGCTTCGTGCGACCCCATAGACGGCAGCCCACCAGGCTCCCCCGTCCCTGGGGTTCTCCAGGCAAGAACACTGGAGTGGGTTGCCATTTCCTTCTCCAATGCATGAAAGTGAAAAGTGAAAGTGAAGGCGCTCAGTCGTGTCCGACCCTCAGCGACCCCATGGACTGCAGCCTTCCAGGCTCCTCCATCCATGGGATTTTCCGGCAAGAGTAATGGAGTGGGATGCCATTGCCTTCTCCGCATTTATACCTAATTAGTGGCTATTACTCAGCTCCTGGGCAAGCTTTAGCTAAGTTCTGAAAAACAGGGCTTTTTGATTTTGTGTAAAATCTGAAAGTCAATATTAATTTATTATCAGAAGTCCCTTAGTGAATTACACTGGTAGGTGAGAAGATATGGTTTAGTATTATCTAGTTGACTATTTCATAGCATATGTGCAGATTATAAAGCAGTTTGTGGTTGCTAAATTCTCATTTCAGTCATAATTACTTCATACTGAATTATATATAGTGACTTTTCAATGAGAAATCATAGCGTAACTCACCAAGATTATCTTTACTACATTGTTGTTTGCAAAACACTTCTTATATGTAAACTCTGTTTCATGGAATAATAAAACCCAAATATTTTAACAGGTTTACAAGGAAAAAGCCAATCTCCTGGTCACCCCTATTGATTCCTACTTCTCTGGCCCCATGGGAAATTGATAACTACCTGAAAAAAAGTTTTTAAAGAACAACACAGAGAAACACCCAGTGGGCAGGGGCGAGATGGTCTTGCCTTTATGCCAGTTGCCTTGACCACCTGAGAACTGAGTCCAGTGGACCAGGAGCTGAAAATATTATAACTTCAATTTGCCAGCTCCCCGGGCAGGGTCTTGCTTTCCGTCCGCAACCTGTACAATGAGGATGTCACCCTGAGCTGTGCTTTCTAACAGTTCAGGCTGCTTTCCTTTTAAGGGGAAGTTGGGGAGGGGATGATGCGGAGGTGGGGCAGGGAAGAAAAACCCCAATACGTCATCTAACAGGTGAAGCCTAAAAATTTCACTGGAAAAAGTTATGGAAGAGGTAACAGCTGCAGGCCTGTTTGGAGGGACTCAGCAGAGTAGTTTCCATTTGGCATTTGTTTTATCTACAGAAGAAATCTTTTTTTTTTTTTTTTTTAAATAGGGCTTGAGCTGAAAGCCCACTTTTTTTTAGGAGATGTTAAGACCCGGGATACTAAGGGCTTTGCGAACTGCCAACACACCCAGCCCCTTACTTGCTCGTCTCCCACCAGCCCATCACCATGTTGCTCAGTGGAAAAATAACAGCCAGAGATTTAAATAGCTCCAGTGCAAGGTGATGGAGAAGGCGAGGGCACCCCACTCCAGAACCCTTGCCTGGAAAATCCCATGGACGGAGGATCCTGGTGGGCTGCAGTCCATGGGGTCGTGAAGAGTTGGACAGGACTGAGTGACTTCCCTTTCACGCATTGGAGAAGGAAATGGCAGCCCGCTCCAGTGTTCTTCCTGGAGAATCCCAGGGACGGGGAGCCTGGTGGTCTGCCGTCTCGGGGGTTGCACAGAGTTGGACACGACTGAAGCGACTTAGCAGCAGCGCAGCACAAGGTGAAAATCTTCAAGTCACACATGCCCCCTCTCCTGCTCCATGAGAAGCATCAGCCCGAGACGCATCAGACTGGACTGGAGGGGTGCCAGAGTTCACCTTGCAGGCAACACACAGCGTCCACGGTAGACGTTCAGTCAGCTTCTGCGCTTCAGAATAAATAAATAAAAAACACCTGACAAGCCCTCTACTTTTATGACTAGGAAGAAAGAGCCACGCCATTTTGCAAGAGTGAGACCGTATGCTGGGGCTTTGGGATAGTGTTGCTTTTAATGGAGAAAGTGATGCAGCAGCACGTTGGATGGTCTCTTCAAGAAGAGAAAGTCACTGAAGAATTACCAGGCTTCAAAATTCCATATATAGAAACCACTCCAAGCCTGATGCAGAAGGGGCTAATCAGAATGAAATCAAAACAGGCCCCAAAAAGAACAGGAACATACTTAAAGAATTCAAGTCTATCTGAGAAAAATTTGCTACCCTATAATTTTAAGGATCAATGAAAGGCAACATATATCTCATTAACTTAGGTACCATAAAGAAATGTAGATATCTTTCTTTTTTTTTTT
>SJYT01011535.1:145301-182355 GCA_006410635.1 Cephalophus harveyi
TTTTTTTTTTTTTTTTTTTATCATACAAAGAAAATCCTATGTCAGTACCTGGGCGAGTTATAGACACTGTTTTCAGAGGAAATGGGAAAAAATTGGAAGAGTAAAGGAAATGTGCTAGTGTGACTCTAGGAATGATTTATGGACACTAGATATTGAGATAATGTTGGATTTTATTTATACTGTTTGCAAATCCGAGCCTTACTGGCTCCAGTGGCCTTTGCCTGGTGAGGAGAAAAAAAAAAAATCATTTCAAAATACTCCATTTTAACCTCTAAGGTTAACACTATGATTGATAGGAGTTTTTTTAGTATAAAAAAATAACATCATCAACAACTAACCTTTCCCAGGCTTATTTTAAGTGAATTGAAGCCGTCAGTGAATGAGAACACAGAAAAAGAGAAAGCCATATGTATGACCTGGTGGATAGTTCCATTTGAAGATTTCCTTATAACACTGAGTGTAACATAAAAATCACCTACAAGACTAGAGATTTCCATGGACCGAGGAACCTGCAGGCTACAGTCCACAGGGTCACAAGAGTCAGACACGACTGAGCGACTAAACCGCCACCATCACAATCAGGTACACTTTATTCAATGAACTAATCCCTCTTTTCCATTCTTTACCCTGGAAAACACCAATTTAAGCAAAATATTCTTACTTACACCTTCTGCTTGTCTATTATCAGCCCCTAATTGAGTATAGCCTTGTAGTTTAAAGTGAAAACATTTTTAAAGTGGCTTTAAGAAACTGATTCTGAAACCTAGTTGAAAAATCTAGAAAAGAGATCTGTCCACAAATTATAGTGAATAGTCAGTCAGTGGGCTCAACTGAAGTTTAAACACCCAGCCCAAAGTTTGAATGGCAGTTCTTCATTTGACAAATTCCTTGTCCTGTTAGGTGAATTAACTTCTTTAAGGAGCAGGTAAAAATTGCATATACATAGTGTTACAGCCCTCTGATCTTTGGTGAGTCACTTAATATTTTGGAGCCTCAACCCCCTCATCTGTAAAATAGAGATAATCATAGTTCTCATTCTACAGATTTATGTGCATTAAGTGAAAGTTTTCCATAATGTGAAACTATCAGTATTGAAGGTATCATGGTGCCGTGATTAAACACTACCAAAACAGTTCAGTTCAGTTCAGTCACTCAGTCATGTACGACTCTTTGAGATCCCAGAGACTGCAGCACGCCAGGCTTCCCTGTCCATCACCAACTCCTGGAGTTCACCCAAACTCATGTCCACTGAGTCGGTAATGCCATCCAACCATCTCATCCTCTGTCATCCCCTTCTCCTCCCACCTTCAATCTTTCCCAGCATCAGGGTCTTTTCAAATGAGTTAGCCCTTTACATCAGGTGGCCAAAGTATTGGAATTTCAGCATCAGTCCTTCCAATGAATATTCAGGACTGATTTCCTTTAGGATGAACTGCTTGGAACTCCTTGCAGCCCAAGGGACTCTCAAGAGTCTTCTGCAACACCACAGTTCAAAAGCATCAATTCTTTGACACTCAGCTTTCTTATAGTCCAACTCTCACATCCATGAATGACCACTGGAAATACCATATCCAGGTTGAACATCTGGAATTTCACAGTTCATGTATTGTTGAAGCCTGGCTTGGAGAATTTTGAGCCTTACTAACGTGTGAGATGAGTGCAGTTGTGTGGCAGTTTGAGCATTCTTTGGCACTGTCTTTCTTTGGGATTAGAATGAAAACTGACCTTTTCTAGTTCTGTGGCCACCACTGAGTTTTCTAAATTTGCTGGCATATTGAGTGCAGCACTTTCACAGCATCATCTTTCAGGATTTGAAATAGCTCCACTGGAATTCCATCACCTCTACTAGCTTTGTTCCTAGTGATGCTTCCCTCAGGCCCACTTGACTTCTCATTCCAAGATGTCTGGCTAGGTGAGTGATCACACTATCATGATTATCTGGGTCATGAAGATCTTTTTTGTATAGTTCTTCTGTGTATTCTTGTCACCTCTTCTTAATATCTTCTGCTTCTGTTAGGTCCATACCATTTCTGTCCTTTATTGAGCCTGTCTTTGCATGAAATGTTCCCTTGGTATCTCTAATTTTCTTGAAGAGATCTTTAGTTTTTCCCATCCTATTGTTTTCCTCTATTTCTTTGCATTGATCACTCAGGAAGGCGTTTTTAACTCTCCTTTCTATTCTTTGAACTCTGCATTCAAATGGGTATATCGTTCCTTTTCTCCTTTGCTTTTCACTTCTTTTCACAGCTATTTGTAATGCCTCCTCAGACAACCATTTTTCTTTTTTGCATTTCTTTTTCTTGGGGATGGTCTTGATCCCTGTCTCCGGTACAGTGTCATGAACTTCCACCCATAGTTCTTCAGGCACTCTATCTATCAGATCTAGTCCCTTAAATCTATTTCTCACTTCCACTGTATAATCGTAAGGGATTTGGTTTAGGTCATACTTACATGGTCTAGTGGTTTTCCCTACTTTCTTCAATTTAAGTCTGAATTTGGCAATGAGGAGTTCATGATCTGAGCTGCAGTGAGCTCCCAATCTTGTTTTTGCTGACTGTATAGAGCTTTTCTACCTTTGGCTGCAAAGAATATAATCAATCTGATTTTGGTGTTGACCATCTGGTGATGTCCATGTGTAGAGTCTTCTCTTGTGTTGTTGGAAGAGGGTGTTTGCTATGACCAGTGCATTCTCTTGGCAAAACTCTACTAGCCTTTGCCCTGATTCATTCTGTACTCCAAGGCCAAATTTGCCTGTTACTCCAGGTATTTCTTGACTTCTCACTTTTGCATTCCAGTCCCATATGAAAAGGACATCTGTTTTGGGTGTTAGTTCTAGAAGGTCTTACAGGTCTTCATAGGACCGTTCAGCTTCAGGTTCTTCAGCATTACTGGTTGGGGCATAGACTTGGTTTACCATGATATTGAATGGCTTGCCTTGGAAATGAACAGAGATCTTTCTGTCGTTTTTGAGATTGTATCCACATACTGTATTTTGGACTCTCTTGTTGACTATGAGGGCTACTCCATTTCTTCTAAGGGATTCTTGCCCACAATAGTAGATATAATGGTCATCTAAGTTAAATTCACCCATTCCAGTCCATTTTAGCTTGCTGATTCCTACAATGTTGACATTTACTCTTGCCATCTCCTGTTTGCTGCTGCTGCTAAGTCACTTCAATCGTGTCCGATTCTGTGTGATCCCACGGACAGCAGCCTACCAGGCTCCTCCATCTGTGGGATTTTCCAGGCGAGAGTACTGGAGTGGGTTGCCATCGCCTTCTCTGATCTCCTGTTTGACCACTTCCAATTTGCCTTGATTCATGGACCTGACATTCCAGGTTCCTATGCAGTATTGCTCTTTACAGCATTGGACCTTGCTTCCATCACGTTACATTCTCAGCTGGGTGGTGTTTTTGCTTTGGTTCCACCTCCATTCTTTCTGGAGCTGTTTCTCCACTCATCTCCGGCAGGATATTGGGCACCTCCTCTACTGGGGAGCTCCTCTTTCAGTGCCTATCTTTTGCCTTTTCATACTGTTCGTTGGGTCAAGGCAAGAATACTGACGTGGTTTGCCCTTCTCTTCTCCAGTGCATCTTAGGTTTGTGTTTTCCAAGAATCTTTCCAAGACAAAGGTTTTCTATTGCTGGGTATCCCCAGGAGCACAGATGGAAGACAGAGAACTGGAAAAAAGACAGTCGGCCATGTTATTAAACCTGTTCCCATTTTGGACAAGTAGATTCAATCTTGCTGGGAACACTGATCAACCCTAACCGCAGGAAATCTGCCTTCCAGGTCACCCAGCTGCAGCAAGGAACTGGAGCTAGTCAGCCAATTGTCTGCTTATCAGCTGCTTTAGGGAACTTCCAGCTTGCCTTGGGCAAAGGCAGATTGTGTTTCTTGCATCAGAAATAAAACCTCAGACCATCATTCAGTTGTTTACAGTAAATGATCTTTGATGAATAAAGGTAAATTCTGAGAGTAGAGGAAGGTATCAACAGTTTTTAATGAAAAGAAGTAACATGCATTTTCTATGTATTTTACTTATCTGGCAAATAATTTTCATTCAATGCCTATAAACTGTAAATTAAGCCCTTGGGATCAGCAAAGGGAAATTGACCTAACACCAAAAGAACAATGTTTCTAACAATGCCACTCTCAAGGGAGGAAAATCACAGTCATACAAAATAAAGAACAAGAGTGGCAGGGAAAGTCGCCCAGTACCAGGGTGGCTCAGCAGTCAAGAACCGGCCTGCCTAAGTACGAGATGTGGGTGTGATCCTTGGGTCTGGAAGATCCCCTGGAGGAGGAAATGGCAACCCACTGCAGTGTTCTTGCCTGGAGAATCCCGTGGACAGAGGGGCCTGGCACGTCACAGTACAGGGGGTCGCAAAGAGTCAGACATGATGAGCAGGTAACACACAGGGAATCTATAGCCAAAGAGTTACTTCTTCTGAAGGATGTAAACTAGCCTGTGTCAAAGGAATCACAGAAAACCTGCTAACATCTAACACTTTCCAGGAAAGGGGTCAGAACTGGGGCCACAGGATTTCCTTCCAAACATGTGACACACACAAGCAAGGAAAAGCAGTCTTGAGACATTTATTTGAATTTTAGAAGCTTTGACAAAGAGCAGCGCTGAATGGAAAATCAGACTTTGGATGAAGTATCTCACAGTAAATATTGACTGACTACCTAGAAGACTGGAAGTAGCTTTTTAATTTTCTCTGCGAATGAAACCAGGAGTGAAAAATGACCAAATACAGATGTGCACAAAGTTTTAAATTCCCCAAGCCACGTCACTGTATATAGGTTTTGTCTTTTGTTTTTCTTTTAGCGTTTGGGTATCTATTTCCCCTGGTCCTTCCCTGGTGGCTCAAAGGTAAAGAACTTGTCTGTCAATACAGGACCTGCAGATTTGATCCCTGGGTCAGGAAGATCCCCTGGAGAAGAAAATGGCAACCCACTCCAGTATTCCTGCCTGGAAAATCCCATGGACAGAGGAACCTGGTGGGCTACAGTCCATAGGGTTGCAAAAGAGTTGAACGTGACTTAGCAGCTAAACAATAACAATGACTTTACCCCTAATTTTAGGTATATAAAGAGAAGAGAAACGAGGTGAGAACAATTTGGGCCAAGATTACGCAGATCATGTAATATGCATCTTAAATACAAGGTGTGATGGAAAATAAGGTCACAGATCCAAACTTAAAATAGACTCTGCTGGTGGTCTTTATCAGGGAAAGAAATGAAGAGGGGTCCCATTGATCAAAAGTCAGGAGATTCTACCCTCCCAGTTCCTCAAAGCAATAAGATACAGGCTTCCCTATGTGCACAATTACAATCTAGAGTCTGTTTAGGAGCCAGATTGTGGTAATACTGTAGGGGTGGCCTCAAGTCACAGGGTGCTAAGTCTCTTCAGTCGTGTCCGACTCTTTGAGACCCCATAGACTGTAGCCTGCCAGGCTCCTCTGTCCATGGGATTCTCCAGGAAAGAACGCGGGAGTAGCTTGCCATTTCCTACTCCAGAGCATCTCCCCGACCCAGCGATCAGACCCCCATCTCTCACATCTCCTGCACCGGCAGGAGGGCTGTTTACCACGAGCCACCCGGGAAGCCCAGGTCACGGTGCCGAACATTCAAAGGCCTTTTAAGGAGTGCTGAGAGCATCTGTTTCTTACAGGTCACAGTATTTATCCACTTTGAAAAGAAAATCAGGGCTTTCGCATGTCTCTGAGACCTCAGCATTCTCTCTCCAACCTGTAGACCACATTGGATATGGCTCTGCTCTGACGTCTGAGTATTTCACAAAGACTAAGAAATATAATACTTAAGTGAAGTTTAATTAGAAGGCATCATGGGTGCAAATCTGATACCACATTTCAAAGATTTCAAATGTCCTTGATGTGAGACACCTTGGTCAAAGCCTTGACACACGTCCATGAATTCAAGATGAGCATAGGGATTCCTCTTTACGAATTTGTCAGTCTATTATGAAATTCACGTTTAAATCTTTAGATCAATGAAATCAGATAAAACTGAGTTCAGACCCCAACAAGCAGAAATAAGTACAAACTTTTAAAGTTATTGCGGAGCCCAAACCCTTTCCTGGAAACTTTCTAAGGTATAAAAATAAAACAAGCCAATAGCATTATAGAAAATGCGCTATCCAAATAGAATTGTTTATAAATAGAATGTTTTACAAAGTTTCCATGAGGCATCAGCTGTCTCTTTTAACCCCCTGCATGCCGGCATTTTCCAGCCCACTGGCTAAATTAAGGTTTCGGAAAAAATTACCTATGCATTGTATTTATATGTGGCCATTAATCTATTTTTATATGCTGTGGATATATCACATGGGTTCATGATAAACATATCAAAAGACATTCCACCCCTAGTCAGACACCATAGCCTATGTATATGGGCAAAGATGAGAAAGATGAGATGCTCTTTTACTTGTATGTTGCCAAAAGCGCTGTAAGCAAACAAAAATGTGGAATGAGCAGGGCGGGCTGACATGTGCTGGATTTTCCAAGACTCTCTCTGTTGAAGCTGCACCCTGATCTAGTTACTAATAGCGCCCCCTCGTATCCTCAAAAGAGTCCCACTTTAAGTGATAAATCCTGTGAGCATTCCAAGGACGGGGCAGTTTATCAGTTATTTGTGAGTGTCTGTAGTATTCAGAGGAAGCGGAATTAGAAATACTTGAATAAATTGTCTAGCACAGAGAACGCCATTCCATTAAAAACAGATTTCAGGGGTTTTCCTTGGGGGTCCAGTGGTTAAGAATCAACTTTCCAATGGAGGGGATGCGGGTTCAGTCCCTGGTTGGGGAACCAGGATCCCAGTGGGAAACTGAGGCTGCGTGCTCTGGGGCTGCGAGCCACAGCTGGAGGGAAGCCCACACGGTGCAGGGGAAGTCCTGTGTACCGCCACTAACCCCACAGGGCCAGACGGATGACGTCTTCAAAAAAGCAGTGTTCAGGATGAGTAGAAGTATAAAGATAACGAACATTATGAAGAAAATGAAAACGTACAGATGACTCCTCTGTGATGGTTTGCTGATTCCCTTTGCAGGCGGGAAAAGTGAGAGAGTTAGTCGCTCAGCCGTGTCCGCCTCTTTGCGATCCCATGGGTTGCAGCCCACCAGGCTCCTCTGTCCACGGGATTTTCCAGGCAAGGATAGCAGTGGGTTGCCATCCCCTTCCCCAGGAGATCTTCCTGACCCAGGGATCCAACCCAGGTCTCCTGCACTGCTGGCAGATTCTTTACCATCTGAGCCACCAGGGAAGCCCAAGCAAATAACATGCCCAGAGAAAATCAATTTACTCCGAAGGTGCTCAGGGGAAAGAAAACAAAACATGATTCTAAAGTCAGAAAATCAAGAGGTATGAATGGAAATGTTAAAAATTAATCGTTGTTCTGTCCAAAGCACACTGTCACCATGTCAAAGCTGGCTGTGTTCTATTCATTTTCGGCCCATCTGTTCCTTTGTGTCTTTGGCACACGTTCACGTATATATCCCAGCTAGGGTGCAGTTTACTACACAGTGATGGTTTGAATCTTTGTAATTATACTCTGGTAGATACAGTAAGTCTAGATACAGGCAAAACAAACCTTTCTTCTTTATATAAGAAGAGCAAATCTGTTGCCAGGATAGATTGCCATGCTGACACCATTGTTACTTCCACATCGCAGTAGACATCACACACTGAACAAGTAACAGCAATTTTTGTGAGATTTAATTTCTGGCTCTGGATGGCCAAGGTAGAAAATGAACAGAAGCGTGTGAAGTTTGTTAAGGCTATTTTTTTCCCCTTACATTAATTTAAAATGATTACATATACTTGGGCATGAGGATATGTTGACTTATGCCACAATCAAAATGCAAGAATATTTCAAGTAATTTTCATTACAGGGACTTCCCTGGTGGCTCAGATAAAGTCATCTGCCTGCAATGCAGGAGACCCGGGTTCCATCCCTGGGTCGGGAAGATCCCCTGGAGAAGGGAATGGCAACCCACTCCAGTATTCTTGCCTGGAGAATCCCACGGACAGAGGAGACTGCCAGGCTACAGTCCATGGGGTCACAAAGAGTTGAACATGACTGAGTGACTAGGGGACGAGAGAGGATGAGATGGCTGCATGGCATCACCGACTCGATGGACGTGAGTTTGGGTGAACTCTGGGAGTTGGTGATGGACAGGGAGGCCTGGTGTGCTGTGATTCATGGGGTCACAAAGAGTCGGACATGACTGAGTGACTGAACTGAACTCAGTGACTAACACACACACAGTTTTTCACAGGTGTGTGGTTTGTTTTACGACACCATGTCTTATTCTTTGCACTTAGACAACTTGCAACAAGACAAGTTGTCTCGTTGTATAGCCCTTAGAAAATGAAAACATGCAGATAGCCATTCTGTGATATTAATAGCTAGATGATTCCCTTTGCAGTCAGAAAGTGAAGTCGCTCAGTCGTGTCCGACTCTTTGTGACCCCATGGACTGCAGTCAGAAGGATAAAGTAAACGATGTGCCCAGATTAAACTCCCAAAGATACTCAGGGAAAATCAAACAAACATGATTCCAAAATCAGGAAATCCAGAGATACAAATGGAAATATTAAAAGCTGTAATTGGTGGGGGTGGACTGGATAGATTGCATTTTGTGTACACAAATGTATTTCATGGGGAATGTTGCAAACAGGATCACAACTGCAATGAGCCATACTGGGAATTCAGACTCAGTGTCATAAACATCAATTGAAAATTTGACATCATAGGATGTGCAAATTCCTTTCCATCAATTCCAGAAACAATTTTATTTTGAAAGGGAGCCTAGGGTGAGCGTTTTATAGGACACATGCCTGCAGAGAGCTCCGATTCAGCAGTCACGAGTTCATATCCCAGAACTCCAGGCTCACCCGGCATGGGCATTTGCCACCAGTCCTACCTGTAACGTGGTCTGAGTGCGCTATTGATATAAAGGGCTTAGTACCATGAGGACTCAACAAATGATGAGAATTCTTTGCCGAACATAGCTGAATAGAGAGAACCCTGCCATTCCTATTGCAGCAGACCTCCTAACTTTGGTTGCTGAAGGAGTTTGTAGAACAAATAGGGTCTCAGGCATTCAAGATTCTTTTAAAAGCCAATTAGGTCAGTGTTGTTGTTTAGTTCCTAAGCCATGTCCAACTCTTGTGACCCCATGGACTTATAGCCCACCAGGCTCCTCTGTCCATGGGATTTCCCAAGCTACAATACTAGAGTGCATTGCCATTTCCTCTGTCAGGGGATCCCCCAGCCCAGGGAATGAACCCACATCTCCTGCACTGGCAGGCAGATCCTTTACCACTGAGCCACCTGGGAAGCCCAGTTAGGTCAATAGATGAATACTTATTGTCTCTTATATGCCAAAAGTATTAAACCGGGAGGCATATTTCTCTCCCTTACCCACTTATTGGGCAAATGAGTTGGTCCCTGAAAGTTTAAAAAAATTTTTTCCAAGACATCTGCTTTTCCTATAATCATTATAATTCTATTTTCTGGGCAGATTTGAATGTGACCTTGGCTTTGGGAAAGCAGATTTCAAACTATTCATAGAGAAAAAACAAGTACGATCCCATGTCAGATTCTTAAAAAAAAAAAAAAAAAGACATAATCCTGATTTTGAAGTCACAAATAATTCCAATGAGAAAGAATTAGGGGCAGAAGGATTAGTCATCACAGCAGCTAGATAAAAGCTAAATAACTTTTCAGAAAGTATGCCAAGCACAGACTGATCCCATGCACGAAAAATGAGGAATTTAAAAGGGTAGAGGTGAAATCCAGTTAGAGAAAAGATCTAAAAAGGTTCTTCAGGAGAGTAATAGGACCTTAAATGCATTGACTAGAATAAGAACAAAGTAGGAAGATGCCCACTGTGGGAAGGAGTCAGTGCCAACATGACATAGGGCAGAGGAAGACAGGAGTACCAGAAGCTGGATTTTATTTTGGGCACGTTTAGCAAAGGAAAAAATGAGGAAAATGGAAGATACAGAGAGGAATTTGAAAGGAGGACATTGTAGGTGGTCAGATTCAATTGAAAGAATTTCCTATGCATCAAATAATAACGCTGAGAGTCATAACACAGCCACGTTGGGCTTGGTATTTGCCCGGCATCTAAGTGCTTTCAATTCTCACTGCAACCTCATCAGGTAGGATTTGCAAGTACTTTCCCAGCTTATCCGTTAGGGAACTCAAGTACTGAGAGGTCAGACAGCATATCTAAGATGATGGAGAAAGCGTCAGAGCTAAGTTAGCATCAGGCTATAGGTTCAAGAAGCAGGCAGTGGAATTTCCCACCTTTTGGTCACTTTTTAAAAGCTTTTTATTTTGTATAGGAGCATGGCTGATTAACAAGGTTGTGATCGTCTCAGGTGGACAGAAAGGGAACTCTGCCATCAGTTCAGCTCAGTCGTGTCCGACTCTTTGCGACCCCATGAATCGCAGCACACCAGGCCTCCCTGTCCATCACCATCTCCCGGAGTTCACTCAGACTCACGTCCATCGAGTCGGTGATGCCATCCAGCCATCTCATCCTCTGTCGTCCCCTTCTTCTCCTGCTGCCAATCCCTCCCAGCATCAGAGTCTTTTCCAGTGAGTCAACTCTTCACATGAGGTGGCCAAAGTACTGGAGTTTCAGCTTAAGCATCATTCCTTCCAAAGACAGTTCTTCTGTGTATTCTTGCCACCTCTTCTTAATATCTTCTGCTTCTGTTGGGTCCATACCATTTCTGTCCTTTATTGAGCCCATCTTTGCATGAAATGTTCCCTTGGTATCTCTAATTATCTTGAAGAGATCTCTAGGTATTGAAAGAGAGACTTCAGGAAGAGATATACTGGTGTTAACAAGCTTCCTGATTAACTTGGAGCCCACAGTGCGGTAAGCTGTTTTAAAAGCCTAATTGATAAGATAAGGGTCTATATGGATAGAATTGTCGTGTTCCAGCTATAGTGAACCCCATGGATTATTCCCATGGAGGATGATTTCTTTTAAGATGTAGACTGACTGACTTTTCTGATGACAGGTTTGGAATGGTTGACAAGATTGAAGATACTAACATTGAAAATGGAAGAGTTATTTTTTTTTTTTAATTGGGGTATAGTTGTTGCTTTAATTTTTGTCGACAAAATGAATCAGCTGCATGTAAACACATGTCCCTATATGTAAAAAATAATACGTTATATACAGCCATAGCTCTCTCTGCTATTGCTTTTATGTTTAACTCCTAAATTAGGAAACTTAGGGAGATAGGAAAGCCAAAACTGGAGGTCAAGGTTAAAGATCAAGGCGAGGATCGAGGGCAGGGGCAGCCCAGAGAAGAGGAGCGGGGAGGACAAGGGCCGCAGATCGTTCAGAGCCTCACAGCAGCAGCGTCGGGGAGGAGGGCTGCAGCTTAGTCATACTGCCCTGGATAAAACTCTCTAGCTTATTTTTTTTTAACTTTTTATTTTATCTGGGAGTATAGCCTGTTAACCATGTTGTGGGAGTTTCAGGTGAACAGTGAAGGGACTCAGCCACACAGATACACGACCCAAACGCCCCTCCCTTCCCGGCTGCCGTGCATCGTGGAGCAGGGCTCCCTGTGCTGGAGAGTGGGTCCTTTCTGGTCATCCATTTAAAATGGTGGTGGTGGTTTAGTCGCTAAGTCGTGTCCCACTCTTGCGACCCCGTGGACTGTAGCCCGCCAGGCTCCTCTGCCCATGGGATTTTCCAGGCAAGGATACTGGAGTGGGTTGCCATTTCCTTCTCCAGGGGATCTTCCTGATCCAGGAATCGAACCCAGGTCTCCTGCATTGCAGGCAGATTACTACAGTGTATACATGTTGATCCCAAACTCACTAACTGTCCCTTCCTTCCCATCTTTCCCTCCTGGCCTCTTAATTTCATGCTATTCCAAAGGCAGGACAGTGACTGGTATAAAAATCTCGGGGAGGGCTGATTTTCTCTCAGTATCAGGAAGGACTTTTAAACAACAGAGCCATCCAGTGATAAAGTGGCTTGGTTTAGGAAGTAGTAATCAGCCTGTCCAAGAAGGGCATGGCAACCCGCTCCAGTATTTTTGCTTGGAGAAGCCTATGGATAGAGGAGCCTGGCGGGCTACAGTCCATAGGATTGCGAAGAGTTGACTGAAGCAACTTAGCAGGCAAGCAATCACCATGTCACCCAAAGCTGTCAAGCAGATGTTGGCCACTTTCTGCTTAGACTCATAATGAAGGAGCTCCTGCGCGGGGAGGAGGCTGGAGTAGGTGTGGCCGTATCCCTGCAGCGTGAAGGCTTGGCTGGGTGGAAACTCCATAGATGGGCTTTCTTTTTTTTTTTTGGAAGTTGTACTCAGTAGCTTCTTTTCCATGTGGTTTAAGTGGATATAAATTCCTCGCAATTTAAAAGGTGAGTCAAAAGGAAAATAGCGTGTACATGGCCCAGCAGCCCAAACAGCTCATCACGCATCTTAAAAACACAGGGCAGCGGACGACTTCAAAGGGGACCACACCACTGCCAGAGGGCTCGCCGAGAAGCCAGCTGCCCCTGGAAAAATACATTACGCTTCCCAGTTTGGCATCCGCGCCTCGTGATTGGGGTCCAGGGAGGTGGTAGAGGAATGGGTTTATGGGCAGCCATAAATAACCAGGGCACTGAGATCCTGAAAGTAGGCCAGTTTCTTCATTACCGTTCAAGACCCAGAGAGGAATGAGCTACTACTCCAGCCTGAGGGTAAGAGAGCTTGAACTCCCCACTTTTAGAAAATCTAATTAAAAAAAGACATCAAAACTCTGCGTTAGTCCATCAACTGCTCTGCCAAATTCTTCACACTAAGTCTTGAGTTGCTATTTCTCTCTCTGAAGGTACAGGGAGGAGAGCATGGAGATTATTTATGTGGGATCTCCAGGGAATACAAGCAAGGAAGACAGTCTTGCTATATCTATATGATCTGATTTGAGACTGCAGGAATGCACGTCTGAAACTCGTTTGGAAATCTGTACCTTTGAACTGAGGAGTACTCAGGACACAGTCCCTAAGTGCTTCCGGAATTCTGGCATTCTGAAAATGCGTCTTGTCCTTTACATGGAATTCTTCCTGCCCATATTCATTCACTCAGTAATCTTTTAGCATGCCCACTCTGTTACAGGCACTTCTCTGGATACCTGGCATTCACAAGTGAGTAAGACCTGGTTCTTGGTATTAACAAACGCAAAAAGCAGTGCCTATTCCCAGTTGCTTGGCTCTCTGTTTGAGAGTTACACAGTTTGTCTGAGTGGAGGGAAGTTGGTGAAAAGCAAAGAAAAATGAATGGAAGGTCACCTGCCTTCTCCTTTTTCTATCATATCATTTTGCAGATAGAATAAAGCCCTATGATTGATTTTTTTTTAAATATGAGAGACACCCCCCATACCAGGTTTGCTGCTGATACACTGAAAGACCAGTATGTTTTAAGACAGTTTACACAGTAAGATAATTTTTGCCTTTAGCCTTCCCCTGGCAGATAGAACCGGGCAATCCTTCTAATCCTCTTTTCTGCCCATGTGTAGTCCTCAATAATATCTTATAATCCTCCCGAATGTGGCTTCAAAATAAAGATGGGTTCACCCTTGTCCTGTGCTTCATGGAAATAATTTAGTCTTCCCAAGTAAGCACCTGACGTTCCTTCAAATCTCAGGTAAGAGAAACTTGAGATTTTAACAGTCTTAAGCCAACCTCTCTGACCTGTGTTAATTTTATCCACCAAGCCTTGAAGCAAATCATTGTTTAATGCCGAGATATATAGAAAGGGCACAGCAGAATGGTATTGACTCCATTTCCTTTATTTCTTTATCTCATTTTATTTCTTGGCCGTGCTGGCTCTTCACGGCTGCGTGGGGTTTTCTCTAGCTGCGGCCCGCGGGGCCTGTTCTCGAGTTGCTGTGCGAGGGCTTTGCCTCGTGGTGGCCTCTCGTTGCAGAGCCTGGCTTCCGAGGCACGTGGGTCAGTAGCCGTGGCTCCTGAGTTCTAGAGCACAGGCTCAGGATTTGCACGCGGGCTTAGTTGCTCTGCCTTATGTGGGATCTTCGCGGACCAGGACTCAAGCGCATGTCTCCTGCGTAGGCAGGCGGATTCGTTACCACTGAGCCACCAGGGAAGCCCTTCATTTCTTTTAGAACAGTGGTTTTTGAATATAGTACATCATCACGTCTCCTTGTAGGTCCTTTAAACATGTCTCACATCAACCTCAAAAATTCTGAACCAGTAGATACTACAAGCGCATCTAGGAATCTGTATCTTTCCTCTCTGTGTCTTTCTCTCCAGGTAATATTTCTGATGGTACACCCAGGCTTAGCAGCCGTTTCTTAAGGCAGGGTTCTCAACCCTGGGTGCAGATCAGAATCACATGGGAAACGTTAAAAATTGATGTCTAGGCAGTAACCAGTTAACTCAGGTACCAGGGATGGGGTCAAGCATCCGTACTGGCTGTTTCTTTCCATGGAGAGAGGCGCAGTGAGTCTTGATTGGTCTGAACTCAGTTAATGGGAAAGAGAAGGAAAAAGATAACACAACAGAGTTTCGAAGGAAGAGAACTGTGAGCCTCCTTGCCCTTGTCCCTGCGTGTCTCTCAGCTGGAGTCAGGCACTGGCTACTTTTTACACACAGATCTTGTCTTCCTTGGGGGTAAGAAGACAAAGGAAGCTTTTCAACAGGAACTCTGAGGGCGGTTCTCTCACGCCTTCAGAAGTGAGACGGACACAGTCACATAAACCCAGGAACGAAGTTAAAAGTCAGGAAACACGAGGCCTGCTCACATGCTCACAGATACTGAACAGCTAGAGAGGAAGCCTGTCATCACACAAAATCGGTCTTGAAGTCAGGTCTCAACATTTCAGATCCAAGGATCCTTTGCCATAAATAAAAGAATAGAATGTTTGCTCCTCAGGAGAAACAGTGATGAAAAATTAGCGGAAAGAAAAACCCATTCTTGAATTCACACCACCTCACTACCTTTCCTTTTTTTTCACCTCATTTACTTTTTTGTGGGAACTTTTAAGTGCCACTCTTTCAGCAAATTTCACTTATATGATGCAGTGTTATCAACCACGGTCACCCCTGACACTTGAGATGCTCTCCTCGTGAGACCCTATTTATGTTACAACTGAAAGTTTGTGTCTTTTACCTATTTCTCCCTATTTCCCCCACACTTAGCCCCTGGCAACAAGTTATCAACTCTGTTTCTATGTGTGACTTTTTTCTTTTTTTTTTTAAGATTCTACTATAAGTAATACCATGCTGTGTTTGTCTTCCTGATTTATTTCACTAAGCATAATGCGCTCCAGGTTCATCCATGTGGTTGCAAATGACAGGATTTCCTTCTATTTTAAAGCTGAATAATATACCAGTGAGTGAGTGTGTGTGTGTGTGTATGTGTGTGTGTGTGCATCGCATTCTCTTTATCCATTCATCTGCTGATGGAGAGACAGTTAGGTTTTTTCCGTTTTCCACACCTTGGCTGTTTTGGAGAATGCTGTAACTAACATTAGCAATGTAGTACAGAGCCTCCACTACAGCTATCTCTTCAAGATGATGATCTTGTTTTCTTTGGACATATACCTAGAAGTGGAATTGCTGGATCATAAGGGAGTTCAGTACTTTGGCCACCTCATGCGAAGAGTTGACTCATTGGAAAAGACCCTGATGCTGGAAGGGATTGGGGGCAGGAGGAGAAGGGGACAACAGAGGATGAGATGGCTGGATGGCATCACCGACTCGATGCATGTGAATCTGGGTGAACTCCGGGAGTTGGTGATGGACAGGGAGGCCTGGCGTGCTGCGGTTCATGGAGTCACAAAGAGTCAGGCACGACTGAGCGACTGAACTGAACGGAAGGGGCTTCTGCTTTTAATTTCTTGAGGAACCTCTGTGCTCTGTTCCAGAGGGCCTGCACCAGCATACCTTCCTACCAGCAGAGCTCCGGGCCTCTGTCTCCACACTCTTGCCAACCCGGGGCCCCCTGTGCCACGCAGCCACTCCCACTAGCTACCGTCTTACACGTGATGGTGCCTATGCGTCAGTGCTCGGCTCTCTTAAAAGCATGTGACCTGAGCCCTAGACAGGCTTATCCGCCATGAGTATTTGGGATGCTCTTTTTTAATGTTTGTTCATTTGGCGGCACCGAGTCTCGCTTGCAGCACGCGGGACCTCCGATCCTCCTTGCAGTGCGCAAGCTCTTTCAGTCTGGCCGGCAGAAACTTCAGGGGCAGCTTCTGGGATCTGGCTCCCCGAGCAGGAACAAACCCTGGCCGCCTGCGTTAGGAACTCAGAGTCTTAGCTTCTGAACCACCGAGGAAGGCCCTGGAATAATCTTTTGACTGCCAACCAAGATCACTGTTGTCTGAATCTTTTTTCTTTGTGTTTAGAAGGAGTTGAACTCTTTCTATACATTAAATCATAAAATATTATTTTAAGGAACATATTTTTGAGAGGATATTAAAAATGGAAACTCTTCCCATAATTATGAGAAAAAAAAAGTCCTCAGCAGAAAAATACCCAAAGTTAATTAAATATAGGTTAATGGTGTTTTGGGGGCAAAATGTCATCTGGGGTAGAAATTTTAATTGGCTTTGAAAGAACATAAAATCAAAGATTCCTGCAAGAGTTTTCCATTGTTGCCATAACAAATTACCACAAATATAGCGGCTTCAAGCAATACAGAATGTATTATCTTAGCTCTGTAAGTCAGAATGCTGATACTCGTCTCTTGGGCTAAAATCAAGGCATCAGGCAGCCCATGTTTCCAGCCGTAGGCTTGGTTTCTTTGCCTTTTTCAGTTTCTCGAGGCTGCCTGCATGCTTGACTCAGGGGCCCCTTCTTGCATCTTCAAAGCCCACCAGTCAAGTCCCTCTCTGATAGCATCGTTCTGACCTTCTCCTCTGCCTCCCTCTTCCGCTTGTAAGGACCCATGTCATTACAGGATCTGCTGACCCAGAGAATCCAGGATAATCTCCCTATTTTAAGGTCAACTGATTAGCAATCTTCATTCTATTAGCAACTTTAATTTCCCTTGGCCATGTAATGTAACATAGTCCATATACTCATGGATTCCAGGAATCAGGATGTGGTGTCTCTGGGAGTCACACTCTGTCTGCCACACCTTGAAGTACGGTATTTATTTGCGGTGGTGGGGGACAGCGAGTGGAGTTACACATCCAAACCCATTCCTGTCTTCTGGTCTGAAGGAATTCCCCACTATCTCGTTGTTGTTCCGTCGCTCAGTCGTGTCCCACTCTTGGCAGCCCGCCAGGCTTTCCTGTCCCTCACTAACTCCCAGAGTTTGCTCAAACTCATGCCTTTGAGTCAATGATGCTCCATAATCTGAATCTGGATAAAAGACAGGACCCTGACTTGCAGCAGGGAAACACCATCTCCCATCCACGTCAGATAGAACATGGGCCAGTTTAGATGGACTTTGCATCTCGGTGGATTGTTTCCATTTTACCGGGATCGTTACATATCACTCATGTGGCAGTCACAGCAGGGGCAGCCAGAACTGTTGGCGGTGTGTGGACGCGGCAGCACCAGAAACACTCAGGGTTGCTGGAGCCGAGTTTTGGTGGATGTGCCTCAGGTGTGGCCCCAGGAAGTCCCCTAAGGAGGATGCTCCTTCAGGGTGATCTTGCCTCTGCTTCTTTCCAGCCTGAGTAATACTCAGTTTTCTTCCTTACAGTGGTTATGAACTATATATGTACCAGATTTTCCAGGCTGTGAGATACCCTGTATTCCTGTAATCCATCCCCTTTTTCTTAAGCTAGCCATAGTCAGATTCTGCAGTGCAAAACTAAGAATCTTCACTGATAAATGTTATTTTGGGTTGTCACTGTTCACATGCTAAGACATGTCTGACCCTTTGTGAACCTAGCCACTGAACAACAACCCAAAGGAATCTATATCAATGAGGATTCTTAGCCTTAATTTCTAAAAAAAAAAAAAAAAAATTCACTTCCCACGTCTTTCAATCTGTAACGCCACCTGACTCATAAATTAGGGGATTCTAGGAACACAAAACAAGCTGTCGGAATGACGAGACGGTTTCACTGGCCAAGTAGGAGCTAAAAGAAACTGATAAGGATGACCCTTTATGGCGGTGAGAGAAGAGGTTGATATGGGGGTTTTGAGACAACGGTAGAACCAAGACTGAACTGGACTGATCTTCATAGCTAAAGAAGTGAATTTAGGATGCAATAAATTGTACCAGGAACCTGGAGGAGAAAGATCACTTAGGGGAAGATCTCCTTCTTGATAACTGTGTAGTTTGCAGAAGGGATGCTTCATTTAGAAGCAGGAGGAAGAGTCTAGCTACTTGGAGGAAGTGGCAGGTAAGTGAGAGATGGAGGCACTGCTTTAGAGTCTACAGTGATCTAGACAGTTTCAACAAAACCAGGGAGGAGAGTCATCTCGTGGCATCAGCCAGCGAGTTCGGGGTGCAGAAGCTTGTGGGCTTGCAGGGACTGGTCACAATCAGATGAGGTGGACGCCAAGTAGACTCGTTAAGTCCCTTGAGTGACTGGTTCTATGCAGCTGGTGTTCTGAGACTTGACTTTTTGTTTATTCTAAGACTTTGTATGTATTTTTTGCTGGGACTTTGAAATTGCACAAAGCTGAACCCCAGATGGAAGGAGTTTATCATTTTGGCCAAGATTTAAGAAGTGAAAGTGTTAGTCGCTCAGGCACGTGGGATCTTCCTGGACCAGGAACAGAACCGTGTCTCCCGCATTGGCAGGCAGACTCTTGGCCACCGAAATACCAGGAAAGCCCTGAAGTTCTTAATTCTTGATCAGACTTTGTTCCTCTTTTCTTGGTCGCGCTTTATTTCTCAAGCTCTGCAAAGCAGTGTTTGTTTGTTTTACTAGCCCATGGGATCCTCTGCCTTCTTTGGCATGGATTTTCCCTGGTTATGTTTTCAGGATATTCTGAAGGACACAAACAATCACATAACAGAAAAGGACACAATCCTCACTCGCATTCCCATTAGGTTAAGTGCACCTCGGTTGCGTTTCTTGTTCTCCTGTTGTTTGTGGTTATTACTTCCTGTATTTGTTCCCAGACACCTTAAAAACATGAGTCAAAATTACTTTTTTGGGTGTTGGAAAGGTGGGAGAGGGGAGGGAGAGCTGGTAAGAGGGCAGGTGGAGTAGTTTTGTCTTATTTCCTGTGTCAAATTTATTGACCTTAAACTGGATCCCGGGGCTTAGGCTTTATATACGCTGCATCTGTTCTTCGCGTGTTTAATGTTTGCACCCCGATGTGACAGAGGATGAGATGGTTAGGTAGCACCGCAGACTCGATGGACATGAGTGTGAGCAGACTCCTGGAGACGGTGAAGGAGGGGAGCCTGACCTGCCGCCGTCCACGGGGTCGCGGAGATCTGGCTTAGCGACCGGCCAGCCGTGCGCGTGCTCCCCGTGCCCAGGCTACGCCACAGTCATCAGATGACTTGCTTACTCTTTTTATCCTAGAAGGACTTCCTTCTCTATGCCAGCATCCCATCTTTCATGGCTTTTGGATGATTCCTTGAAAGTAAATCTGTTGTTTATACAACAAGATGTATAGATTCTTATTCACCAGGAATGAATGCACATCTCTCTCCCCCTGGAGTGGACGCACAGTGTACACACAGGTACATATATCATTAATAATAAACAGATCACAAAACCAGGTGATAATCGTCCCTGATCGCATGGAGTCTTGGAGGGTGCTGATCTAGATTCTTGCCATCATCTTCACCTGGGCAGCAACCTTTTCCTGTAGAGGCCAGATAGTAAATGGTCTCAGCTTTTCAGACCATATGATCACGGTAGCAGCAATTCATCTTTGCCATTGTTGTGTGAACGCAGCCTCAGAGCATGCTTACATGAACAGGTGTGTCTGTGTCATACAAATAAGTGGCAGGTTAGATTTGAGGTTGGCTCCGTGTTAAAGCATCTGCCTGCCAGTGCAGGAGATGCAGGTTTGATCCTGGGTCAGGAAGACCTCCTGGAGAAGGGAATGGCAATCCATTGCAGTACTCTTGCCTGGAGAATCCCATGGATGGAGGAGCCTGGCGAGCTGTGGCCCATGGGGTTGCAAACAGCTGGATGCGGAGCACATCCTGGAGGTGAGCCGGGTGGCGCGTTGCCTTTAGGCAAGAAAGGGCACGTGCCCCGTGTAAGTGCAGTCAACAGTCCCCAAGTCCCACATCCTCAGACATAAATGGGTCTGGGAAGCTCCTCTGATTACTCAGTGTCCAGCACGTGTTGAATCTCCTCACCCAAGTCTCCTCAAGTAGAGAGAAGGCCACCTCTGCCTTGCTACTCAGAGTGAGCTCAGTGGACCAGTAACCCTGGAGCATTTGCTTGTTAGAAATGCCAGATCCGGCTCCCATCTGGAACCACTGGAGCATCATCTTTAGTTACAGTCCACCAGGTGGGGACTTCCCTGGCGGTCCACTGGTTAAAACTTTGCCTCCCAATGCAGGGGGTGCAGGTTCGATCCCTGGTCAGGGAGCTAGGATCCCCCATGCCCCATGGACGAAAAACCAAAACGTGAAACAGAAACAGCATTGTAACAAATTCAGTAAAAAACATAAAAGAGCTTTTAACAAATAAAGCTCCCCAGGTTATTCATATGCACATTAAAGCTTAAGTGTGCTAGTCCAAATAATCCGAATTTCCAGCTATGTTAATCATAGACAAGGCAAAATAATATAAACAAATAAATGGATTAACCAAAGAATGGACACATGAATTTTGTCAGGATGAAATGGACACATGCTTTCGTGAATATACAAATGCGTGAATGAATAGATAATTTTCCCTCCAATAGATGGCCAAGTTTATAGAGGGACTTGTTTATTAAGTTTATTAAGATGAAGTGAAGCCTATTATGTGGAACTGTGATGATCTATACAAATGGACAGTGAGACATTAATCGAACAGGCCATCTGGTGACTCCTTAGTGACAATGCGTAGAATCCAGGGACACGTTCTCAGGGAGGAGCTCTGACACTCGTGTGTATTTATTTGGCACAGAGTTTAAGATTCTCAGCCTTCACTGGTAAAATGCCTGGGAAAAGTGTACTTGAAGGACATTGGTTGGCTACTCCACCAGTTATTGTGTATATGACCGTTTCCGACTATTGTTTCTTCCGTGTGAATTGAAGAATGTTTTCCTGTGAGCACCCTCTCTCTCTGTCTCACTCACACTTACACATGTTCCAACAAATACACACAGCTGAGCAGAACCCGGTATCCCCATCTGGGTGGACAACAGAAAAATCTGGGCTGAACAATGTGGTTGATTGAAAAATGTCAGTTTCAGGAGATGACATTTTCAGTCCTTTGGCATAAAATGTACATACGGTTCAATTCAGAAATACCATGATCTCCAAAAACACATTTCTCCTGATACGAGTGTTTAGGTAAAGTTTAGTTCAGAAATAGAGATAAAACCACAGTAACTCTTTTTAAAGATATTCAGCTTATGTTGATAGATTTGAGAACCACTGATTAAACGTGGACGAAGTGCCAAACGGTTAGTGTGATGTGAAGGCAGTTAGTCATTCAGCTGAGTCCAACTCTTGTGACCCCATGGACTATAGCCTACCAGGTTCCTGTGTCCGTGGAATTTTCCAGACAAGAACATTGGAATGGGGGGCCATTCCCCTCTCTAGAGTCTCTTCCTGACCCAGGGGTTGAAGCCCGGTCTCCTGTATTGCAGGGAGATTCTTTACCGTCTGAGCCACCAGGAAAGCCTTTACTGTGATGTGCCCAGCAGTAGAATGAAGGAATAGGTCATTTCAAAACTCACCTTGATCAAGTTAAGTATTCAGGTGTGTAATAAAGAGCATTTATCCAGGGGTTTTACACTGGAGCTACGGTTTAATTTTCATTCAGTCTGATAAATTGATTGAGCAGCCGTCTGATAAATCTCACTGACAGTTGGCTGAGAAGGAACCCAGCTTCACAATACACTGAAATAATTCACGTTAGCAAATTCTCCAGGTTATTTTTAAGCCCAAGAGAATCCTGTAGGAATTGGAAAGCAGTAACCTGAAAACCTGGATGGACATTTGTCATCAATAAGGGCTAAGGATGGAGACTGTATTTCAGTATGAAACAGGAATCATATATTTGAAATATAAAGTAAATGATGCATCTCAGAGCACCTGTTTTAAATGAAGGTACTGCTTTTATAGCTATGGGAAATATCAGATTTTTAACACAAAAATATTAGATAAATTGAACACAGTTGCTAGACTTTTGAAATTATACTGAGCACAATAAAACATTTATAAAAAGACAGAGTTAGTAATTCAAACTACAACAAGTAAAATCTATAAATATGACAAGCATTTGAGATATCAAAACTATTCAAAATTAAATTTAAAAAACTTTAAAATTAATTTGCCCTCTTCAAATTAACCACATTTAAGATTTACCTCTGATCAATGCTAAAAAGTTATAATAAAGCTGTCAACGTCATTTAATTCTGCTAACACTGTAAATTGATTTAGCCATTTAAGAAATGCATTTTTTTTGCACATTACTTTATTTTTTTTTAATTTTTATTTTTAGTTTATTTTACTTTATTTTACTTTACGATACCGTATTGGTTTTCCATACATTGGCATGAATCCACCCCGGGTGTTTGAATTGCACTTAAATAATAACCCCTTTCTGGGAAATCACCCTAAAGTAAGAAAAATATACAAATTGAATAGACAAATAAGTGTCATAGAATGCATAGTTCTTTCTTATAGAAGAATTATATGAATGCATATAAAAAGAAGGAAATGGAATATCCCCATTGGGCAAGCGCCACAATAATTACGGTTGCAGACAAGATCTACAATGGACACTAATATGAATGAGCATATTTTGGAGGAGAACAGCATATCTACATAGACTCAAAGTATCTTCCCTGGGACAGCTATGATCTTCCCCAGGATACAAAGGGTAAAGTAATAATTGTAGAGCGGATAAGCAGCAGTTGCCATCGTAATCTAGAGATGAAGCTGAAATTATGAGAGTAACTCACAGCTTCATGGAATGCTTGAGAAGGACACAGTTTTACTTCTGTGCTGTCTTTGCCAAAGATGCATAACCTCTTTCCAAGCAAGAACGAAGAAAAAGCCTTCAGACAACCCCAGTTGAGAGACTATACAGAATAACTGACCTGATGTCATCAAAAATGTCAAAGTCTGAAAAACAAGGACTAAGACATTGTGACAGATTTGAGTCAACCAGGGAGACACAGAAACTTAATATGACCGGGGTCCTCAGTAAGATGTTGGAATACATCAGGACACAGGAAGAACTGGCCAAGTCCAGATAAACACTGTGGTCGGTTTAATAATACCGTGCTGATGCTAGTTACTCATCTGATCACTTTAACGTGCTACATTAGGTGCTAGGACCGCCGTGGGGGCTTTTGGTAAAGAACGTGCCTGCAGTGCAGCAGTCGCAGGAGGCGTGAATTCCGTCACTGAGTCGGGAAGATCCACTGGAGTAAGACATGGCGACCCGCTCGAGTCTTCTTGCCTGGAGGGCTACACTTCACGGGGTTGCTGAGCACACGGACACACGGCAGACTGTGTACATTTCCATGGAGAATCCAGTATTTGGCAATTAATTGTTAATCACAGAACAGCAGGTTGCCATAAAATATTTGGTTAATGTAGATTATTGGGAAGAGGGGTTTAACCTTGAAATTAACCTCAAGAACACATTTACACACAATAAAAAAAAAGCTTCTGTTGCTCTTTTTTTACGAAAACCTTCCCCCTTCCTCACTAGTAAAACAGAACAGCAGCAGAATGGCATTTTCTTTAGGAAAAGTGAATTCCAGAACATTAAGTTTACAGTTTATGAAAGCAGAAATATTTCTAAGAAAGCATGACAAAAAATCCATTTATTTTGTTCCATCAAAAGTAATCACTGCTAAAAAAAAAAAAAAAAAAAGTAATCACTGCTTATTATGTACAGTAAAAAAAAAAAGTTGACCTGTGTAAGTGAGCCAGACAAGGGCGTTCTCACAGCTGCACCCACTCTCCCCCCAGACGCATGGATGACGCTGCGTGGGTACATTTTCTAAGTCACTTCTACTCCAGCTATGTTCTGGGGCTTTATCTAGATTTTTCTGACATGTGGCCGCATAGATTTAATGTCTGGGAGAGATCAAGAGGAAATCAGACCTTGCGTTAAATACAGCTATTGCGTTGCGTATGACCAGACCTTATACGTCGCTCATGCCTTGCCTTCTATCATTACATGGTGATGCTTCTGCTGGCTGCCAGATCACACCCGCCCCTGCAGCTCCCATGGAAGCTCTCTTTGGTCGACACGCTCACCTTGCCGACTCCCTTCCTGTTCCTCTGCTCCAGGAAACTTGCTCTTGTCCCAGGCCTTTCATACTTGCCATCTCCTCTGCAGGGTTGATCTGCTTCCCCTTCCCCTGGTTTTGTTCTTATCTCATCTACAAGATCAGCCCAAATACGATTTCTTGAGACTGATGCTCTTTGTGTATTTCTCTATAAAGTAGCCCCCAACCTCATCTTTAGAAGTAGCCTTCTATCACTGAGATGATATTGCTAAGGTGCTTGTCTGTTCCTTTGTTGCTTTCATGTTTTTGGTTTGGTCCCCCCGTGAGAAAGCAAGCATCATAAAAGTAGAAGCCGTGCCTGCTCACTCTAGTTCAGACACAGTCCTAACAGTAACTCTTGGAGTTGAAATTCGTTACCATTTTACAGTTGAGAAAATGTTTCAGAGCCTAAAGATAAGCCCGGGGTCATGGAGCCAGTGATTAGCACAGTCAGAATTCAAACTCAGAGAGAAGAGGGCTCTTAACCACTTTATTAAACTCTCAGGATTCAATAAAATCAAGTACATAAAACACTTAGCACAGGATCTGACTCATCAGTTCAGTTCAATTCAGTCGCTCAGTCGTGTCCGACTCTTTGCGACCCCATGAATCGCAGCACACCAGGCCTCCATGTCCATCACCATCTCTCAGAGTTCACTCAGACTCACGTCCATCAAGTCGGTGATGCCATCCAGCCATCTCATCCTCGGTCGTCCCCTTCTCCTCCTGCCCCCAATCCCTCCCAGCATCAGAATCTTTTCCAATGGGTCAACTCTTCACATGAGGTGGCCAAAGTACTGGAGTTTCAGCTTAAGCATCATTCCTTCCAAAGAAATCCCAGGGCTGATCTCCTTCAGAATGGACTGGTTGGATCTCCTTGCAGTCCAAGGGACTCTCAAGAGTCTTCTCCAACACCATAGTTCAAAAGCATCAATTCTTCGATGCTCAGCCTTCCTCACAGTCCAACCCTCACATCCATACATGACCACTGGAAAAACCATAGCCTTGACTAGACGGACCTTAGTCAGCAAAGTAATGTCTCTGCTTTCGGAATTGCTATCCAGGTTGGTCATAACTTTTCTTCCAAGGAGTAAGCGTCCTTTAATTTCATGGCTGCAGTCACCATCTGACTCATAGCACTTCATAAATAATATTCAATCTCATAAAATCTTCAAAATCATCCTGGGGGGGAAATAGTATGCCATATCTTCATGTAATTAAGACAGTGGTTGCTTCTCACAGGAGAAATAATCTGCGCAAAACAGTGATACCGATACAGTGACTAAAACCCTGGTTTGCCGAGCTCTCTCCTGGGACACTTAACCTCTGATAAACCAGGACGGCGGGCAGCCTAGCAGGGTCCATATGAAATCAGCGATACTTAATTCCAAAATTCATTCTGTCTACCTCTCAATGTTACAGCAGACAGGCTTGTGTCTCAGAGCCTATGTTGAATTTATTGAACTTAATTGCTTCCCTTTATTAAGACAATGGGCAGCAACTCCTTGGAAATATTGGAAAATTTGAGGTTGTCATTTTAAGACAGATGCATGGGAGTGGTCTTGTATTAAATAACTCCTTAGGACCCTGAAAGTTCTAATTTTTCAAGCACAGTGGTAAGCTCCAGTGAACAGCTGGCCCCTTCTCACAGCCATGAAATCTTCCACGGCGAAGGGACCTGGCTGATTGCTTCTATATCCCCGATGTTGAACTGATATCTTTTCAGAAGGGACAATATGTCCTACTGCAGGTCGTCACAGAAATGAGCATGGTCACTCCAGACAACAAAAGACAGCCCCATCACACTCCCCATGGCTGAACCTCCACGTCACTGTCTGAGGGACCGCAGAGGTGAGGCGGGTTTTCTTGGGCAAAGGATTGAGATCTTCCATTGCTTTTCAAAAAGATTGAAGAATGGAAAAGGAGGAAGCAGGAAATCACTTAAAAGAATTTATGTCTTGATAGTACCTCTTCATGCCACTTAAATCATTTTTCAGCATCCCAGCAAGATGACTTAAAGCCTTAAAACTATCGTATTTTGAATTCTGCATCAAGACTAAATTTTGAGGATCAAGAATGCAGTCTCAGAGCACTGAATGTCCAGATTGATTTTCCTCACTATTTATAAGCACAGGATAATCTCACAATCTCAGATTGGCTTAGATAGGAACTATCAGAATACTCACTTTCTAAAGGATAATCAGTACAGTCAGGTTTTGGAGGCTGCTCGGTAAGCGGCTGTGCCTCTGGAATTATCCTGGGCATGGAGATTTTTATGTCACACACTGACTCATCACCCTCATTTGCACCCAACTAACCTTTGTGACCCTGGACTTTTTTCTGCATGTAACAGGCTCTTCATGGGCTTTCCAGTGGTAAAGAACCCGCTTGCCAGTGAAGGAGATGTAAGAGACTTGGGTTTGGGAAGATCCCTGAAGAAGGAAATGGAAACCCACTCCAGTATTCTGGCCTGGGGAATCTCATGGAAGGAGGAGCCTAGTGGGCTACAGTCCATGGGGCCGCAAAGAGTTGGGCATGACTGAGTATGCACGCGCGCAACAGGCTCTTCAAATCTGAAATCTACTGAAGAGTTTGGAACTCCAAGATTCTCAAGGTTTTCAGGTTCTTAGGAAGAGATATTTCAAATAATTATATAATTACCACTCAACTTGTCTTTGCTGAACACATTTTAAGTTGTTCTAGCACTTTTTAGGACTGTTTTCTTGGGACTATTAATTCTTGATTATCCAGTAAAGAAACTCATCAGTTCAGTTCAGTCACTCAGTCGTGTCCGACTCTCTGTGACCCCATGAATCGCAGCACGCCAGGCCTCCCTGTCCATCACCATCTCCCGGAGTTCACTCAGACTCACGTCCATCGAGTCAGTGATGCCATCCAGCCATCTCATCTTCTGTCATCCACTTTTTCTCCTGCCCCCAGTCCTTCCCAGCATGAGTCTCTTCCAATGAGTCAACTCTTCACATGAGGTGGCCAAAGTACTGGAGTTTCAGCTTTAGCATCATTCCCTCCAAAGAACACCCAGGGCTGATCTCCTTCAGAATGGACTGGTCGGATCTCCTTGCAGTCCAAGGGACTCTCAAGAGTCTTCTCCAACACCACAGTTCAAAAGCATCAATTCTTCAGTGCTCAGCTTTCTTCACAGTCCAACTCTCACATCCATACATGACCACAGGAAAAACCATAGCTTTGACTAGATGGACCTTTGTTGGCAAAGTAATGTCTCTGCTTTTCAATATGCTATCTAGGTTGGTCATAACTTTTCTTCCAAGGAGCAATCATCTTTTAATTTCATGGCTGCAGTCACCATCTTCAGTGATTTTGGAGCCCCCAAAAATAAAGTCTGACACTTTCCACTGTTTCCCCATCTATTTCCCATGAAGTGATGGGACCAGATGCCATGATCTTCGTTTTCTGAATGTTGAGCTTTAAGCCAACTTTTTCACTCTCCTCTTTTACTTTCATCAAGAGGCTTTTTAGTAATGTCCAGTTCTAACTATTGCTTCCTGACCTGCATATAGGTTTCTCAAGAGGCAGGTCAGGTGGTCTGGTATTCCCATCTCTTTCAGAATTTTCACAGTTTATTGTGATCCACACAGTCAAAGGCTTTGGCATAGTCAATAAAGCAGACATAGATGTTTTTCTGGAACTCTCTTGCTTTTTCCATGATCCAGCAGATGTTGGCAATTTGATCTCTGGTTCCTCTGCCTTTTCTAAAACCAGCTTGAACATCTGGAAGTTCATGATTCACGTATTGCTGAAGCCTGGTTTGGAGAATTTTGAGCATTACTTTACTAGCGTACTAGATGAACTAACTCTTTTAGAAGTCACTCATCATATACTTCTAGGGTATTTCTGAGAAAACTATATAAGGTGTTCAAGAATATAACCTACAGTTAAAGTGAAAGTGTTAGTTACTCAGTCGTGTCCAACTCTTTTGTGACTCCATGGACTATAACCCATCAGGCTCCTCTGTCCATGGATTCCCCAGGCAAGAACACTGGAGTGGGTTGCCATTCCCTTCTCCAGGGAACCTTCCCAACCCAGGGATCGAACCTGAGTCTCTTGCATTACAGGCAGGTGACTCATTACCATCTGAGTCAGCAGGGAAGCCTGATATGTAAATATGTTCAAAAGTTGGCAACAAAATCATGTTGCATATAGAGATTACATGAAATAGATTATATGTAATGCTTGCTATTTTTGATGCAGATGTATTAAAATATACCATATAATTACAGAATATGAAAATAGAGTACATTTGCTTTTTATACATAAGTTACAGATAAATACTAAAATTATTATGTGAAGTGAAATAAAATATCAAATATTTTCCTGGAAAATCACTTATAGCACCCAGTGAATATTATGATTCATATTCTTCAAGTGCTGCTAACCCCCTAAGGCTGATGTTAGGATCAGCCGGTACATATACACGCTGCTGCTGCTGTTGTTCAGTCACTAAGTCACGTCCGACTCTTTACGACCCCGTGGACTGTAGCACACCAGGCTTCCCTGTCCTTCACTATCTCCCAGGGTCTACTCAAGTTCATGTCCGTTGAGCCAGTGATGCTATTTACATAAGTGGATACATACACATATCACCCTTAAGATTGAAGTATTTCGCATGTTTTTTACTTGTACATAAGATAACAATTGATGGCAATATCAGAGACGTTCCTCCTTTCAGCAACTTCTGTCAAATTTACTTTCACTTTAGCTTTGTCCTGACCTGTGTGCAGAGCACTACGGATCTGTCTGGAGATTTCAAAACACTTTGCATCATTGTTTCAGTTTTACTGTCCTCGGCATCGACCGGTCTTCCTCAAATCAGGGTTGACTTCTAAGAGGCAGGAATATTTCTGCACGTGATTTTTCCAGTGCAGTCACTGATAGCTTGTGACTTGGAATGAAATGCTGGCCTAAGGATGCTTTGCAATTCCTTCACACCTATCTAGACCAAGTTGAAATTCCCCACTACCACACTTGATCAAAAGAAGAGTCGAAATAAAATTAAACCTTACCTTGAGGAGGGGATGTGAAATTCTGCGTTAACCGTTTTCAGGGCTACCGCCCTCCGTCAGAATAAAACTGGGGAAAGATTCTCTTAAATGGTCCACGGAGTCGAGGAAGTCTCTCCGGGCTTAGATGCAAATGCAGCGGATGAGACGTGGTCACTCTCCAAGCTGGTTCCCTCCTGTCTTAGCCAGAGTCACCAGCATTTTCCATGAGCAAGAAAGTCTGTCAGAGATAAAAATATCAATCAAATATCCATCAAATGCAAGCAATCTACATATTTGAAAAATATTTAAAGAATATCAATATTCTATATATATATATATATATATATGAGTGCTTGGCCTCCAGTAGCATAAAATTGAACTCTGAACCCAAGTAACTACTAAATAATCAGAACTACTCGCTTCTTTCACCCACCCTCAAAAGGAAAGCTGTTGATAGTTGACGAAGAAAAATCAGCTAACAAAATGGGCCGAAAATCAGATCAGTTATCATCTATGGACATTGAAATGAAACGGTTTTCTATATTTTTTTTCTACACTTTGAAAAAGATGCTATCCATTTAAATATATTTAAAATTGTTTTTCTGTTAATTTTGGATGGTTACCCAGAAAGTTTTTTTACTTTGACTTTTCATGGGAGGATAATTGCTTTGCGATGTTGTGCTGGTTTCTGCCATACAACAGCATCAATCAGCCATGAGCATGCATAAGTCTCCTCCCTCTCGTCAGGTTATATTTTTTAAGAGGAAATTATGAAAAATAAAACATTTCGCAGACGTTCTTACAAATAGTATCCAGGGCAAGTTAGAAATACATTTTGAAGGAAAGTGGAACTCCTCCTCTTCTGACTGAGGAGATAACAGGGCAGGCTCAACATAAAAAAAGGCAGGAGAGGGCGTCCCTGGCGGCTCAGTGGCAAGGAACGCGCCTGCCAGTGCAGGGGACACGGGACGCATCCCCGGTCCAGGAAGATCCCACCCGGCGAGGGGCAAGCGGCCCCCGGCGCGACGCTGCTGAGCCTGCGCGCTGGGGCCCAGCAGCGGCAGAAGCCCGCCCGCGCCAGGGCCCGCGCTCCCTAACAGAAGACGCCGCCCGCAGGAGCCCCCACTGGCCACGACTGGAGAAAGCCCACGGGCATCAGAGGAGACCCAGCGCAGCCAGAAACAATTTAAAAAATATGTATGTATCTATGGAGAAGGCAATGGCACCCCACTCCAGTACTCTTGCCTGGAAAATCCCATGGATGGAGGAGCCTGGTGGGCTATAGTCCATGCGGTCACTAAGAGTTGGACACGACTGAGCGACTTCACTTTCACTTTTTACTTTCATGCATTATATATAGGATAATGAACTTTGTGAAAGAGGAAAGACAAGGTTTCCTATGACTTTCAAATGTAAAGAATGTCTTCTGAGGACTCTTAAGTACAAATGAATCTCTGAAATTAGCAGAAAGCTGGACACATGAACGTCATGGTCCGCAGACAGAAGGAGATTTGAGCAGATGCAGAAAGTACCAAGGCTGCCCCTTCAGCTTCTGTTCAGTTCAGATGCTCAGTCGTGCCCAACTCTTTGCGACCCCGTGGACTGCAGCACGCCAGGCCTCTCTGTCCATCACCGACTCGCGGAGCTTATTCAAACTCGTGGCTATAGAGTCGGTGATGCCATCCAGCCATCTCATCCTCTGTCATCCCCTCTCCTCCTGCCCTCAATCTTTCCCAGCATCAGGGTCTTTTCCAGTGAGTCAGTTCTTTGCATCAGGTGGCCAAAGGATTGGAGTTTCAGCTTCAGCATCAGTCCCTCCAATGAATATTCAGGCCTGATTTCCTTTAGGATGGACTGGTTGGATCTCCTTGCAGTCCAGGGGACCCTCAAGAGTCTTCTCCACACCACTTGTGTTAGTAGCAGTTAAACACAGGTAGACAGTAATCAGCCAGGAGAAAGCCCACTGTGCCTAGGGCAGCACCTGTGCCCTTTGATGTGAACCTGCCAGAGGGCCATGGCAGAGAGGCACAGAGTGTTCATTCCCCTTTCACATTTTCCATTTGCACAGAGTGATGAGTAATAAAAAGCATTTTTTCTTGGAATAGAGATTATTGGCACAGAGTTCACAGCTATGAATTTATTGCCCCTCCCAACAAGTTTGTGCAGGTTAAGTTTTATTTTCTCCATTTTATGATAAACAAAACTGAAATTTAGGTGAAGTGACTTAACCTCACCTCCTCCACTCACTACGAACCCCTCATCCAAGGCGGAAAATAAGGTAATACGAGGAAGACATTCAGGAAGCAATATTTCCAGCTCAGACATGCAAATCTTAGGACATTATTCTAAACTTGTCAAAATCTTGTGCTATAGGATTTTTTCTTTTCAACTTTTAAGGTTCAATAAATAAAAATTTCTGTGTCATTGAGCAGCTACAAGCTTCTTTCAGTGTCTCAGCTATGCCTAGAGAAAGCCTCTGTCTTCTAATTCAAATTAACACTATCATCCAAACAGTAAATGAGCAAAGCTTACCTGGCTTACAGGGAAAGTCACTGGCAGGAAGTGTACTTCCCCGCTAACCTAAATCACTTAGGAGAAGTACAGAAGAGACAGCAGATTGTGTGAAAACTATAGCTAGAGGAGGAACTTGCAAATTTTAACTTCCTCTCTAGTTTTCAAATCAGAAACTTCGGGTAGAAAACAAGAATGATGTTATGGACCCCTGCCCCCAAGCCCAACAGGCTCCCCTGTCCCTGGGATTCTCCAGGCAAGAACACTGGAGTGGGTTGCCATTTCCTTCTCCATTGTGTGAAAGCGAAAAGTGAAAGTGAAGTCGCTCAGTCGCATCCGACTTCTAGCGACCCCATGGACTGCAGCCTACCAGGCTCCTCCATCCATGGGATTTTCTAGGCAAGAGTACTGGAGTGGCTTGCTATTGCCTTCTCCGTAGGAGATCTATGTATATTATAATGATGGCTGATATAATTCTAATAACAGAAGTAATTCCTATTTGCACAGTTCTTGCATGTTCTTTTGATACTTATAAAAGGACCCCCTCAACACATGACCAAGCTCTTTCTGGGGGAGGTGATCAAAATATGGGTGTGTGTAACCTGGATGGAAAATTTCCCTAATGGTGCTTTCTGGTGGCTTTGTAGTATATTTTTAAGCATATACATTTTTGGGGGAAAAAACTGAACATATTTTTCTATATCATTCTCCTTTTTTGTTTGAAATTGGTATTGATTTTATGTTACTTTTCTCCAGGATGGAGGAGTTATTTATGATCAGGAAAACAAGAGCCTAAGGCCTTTAGTGAGCCACAGACGAGTCAGCACAGCCGTTCTTACCTTCATCATTAAAACTCGTTTATGGAAGTAGTTTCTGTTAGGTTGAAGCTGCTGTTCTTCATGTAAAGCATTTTAGAATTTGAAGGTTTTCAGTCAACTCTCACCAAGGATGCAAAGCAAACTGGTTTCAAATTCCAGATAGCCGAGCCAATATAACCTGGGTTTCTGAATCTGAGAGGAAATGTATCCTCTGCAGTGTTGTATCTACTGATCTGATCTATTCATTCTCTGTAAATATGTGCACCAGCAATGAGAACAGGGCGATTCTATAATTCAGCATACACTCTACTAAGAAAAAAATTTTAAGTAGAAAAGAGGCAGAATTGGACAGCTTTTAGGATCCATTTTTGATACTTCATGTCTGGTCAAACCTAAGAGAGGATCATTTCCCACCTTACTCCAGAATTATTTCCTTTGGTAAAACAAATGTCATTATGATAGCAGTGGGGATTTCCCCCATGAAAGAAATGAAGTTCATTTCAGTCACTCAGCCATGTCCAACTCTGCAACCCATGGACTGCAACATACCCAGCCTCCCTGTCCATCACCAGTTCCTGGGGTTTACTCAGACTCATGTCCATTGAGTCAGGAGTGCCATCCGACCATCTTATCCTCTGTTGTCCCCTTCTCCTCCGGCCTTCAATCTTTCCCAGCATCAGGGTCTTTTCAAATAAGTCAGCTCTTTGCATCAGGTGGCCAATTGGAGTTTCAGCTTTAACATCAGTCCTTCCAATGAATATTCAGGACTGATTTCCTTTAGGATGGACTGGTTGGATCTTCTTGCAGTCTAAGGGACTCTCAAGAGTCTTCTCCAAGACCACAGTTCAAAAACATCATTTCTTCAGTGCTCAACTTTCTTTATAGTCCAACTCCCACATCCATACGTGACTACTGGAAAAACCATAGCCTTGACTAGATGGACCTTTGTTGGCAAAGTAATGTCTCTGCTTTTGAATATGCTATCTAGGTTGGTCATAACTTTCCTTCCAAGGAGTAAGCATCTTTTAATTTCATGGCTGCAGTCACCATCTGCAGTGATTTTGGAGCCCCCCAAAATAAAGTCTGACACTGTTTCCACTGTTTCCCCATCTATTTCCCATGAAGTGATGGGACCAGATGCCATGATCTTTGTTTTTCTGAATGTTGAGCTTGAAGGCAACTTTGTCACTCTGTTCTTTCACTTTCATCAAAAGGCTCTTTAGTTTCTCTTCGCTTTTTGCTGTAAGGGTGACACCATAAGGGTGAAAGGAATGAATGGCTGATATAATTGGGGAAGTCCCACCACCAAAATCATCATCAACGATGCTCCTGCCTTTCCTTCATCTACAGGGCACACTCTTGACAATGACCTCAAAAATTTTCACTTCAAAATAAATAAAGAATTCTCAGGACTTCCCTGGTGGTCCAGTGGTTAAAACATGGTCTTCCAATGCAAGGTGGGGTGTGTTTGATCCCTGGTCGGGAGCTAAGATCTCACGTGCCTTGCAGGCAAAAAAAGAAAAATAAAACAGAAGCAATATTGTAAGAAATTCAAGGAAGACTGTAAAAATGGTCCACATAGAACATACTGATGCTTGGGGCTGGTGCACTGGGATGACCCAGAGGGATGGTATGGGGAGGGAGGTGGGAGGAGGGTTCAGGATTGGGAACATGTGTACACCCATGGCGCGTTCATGTTAATGTATGGCAAAACCAATACAATATTGTAAAGTAGTTAGCCTCCAATTAAAATAAATTTAAATTTTTAAAAAAGGCATTCTTAAATCTCAATAAAAGGAAAGTGAAGAACTCAATTTTTAAAAATGGGCAAAAGAACTGAACAGACACCTCACTCAAAAAGATGTGCAGATGGCAAATAAGCATATGAAAAGATGGTCTGCGCCACGTGTCCTTAGAGAAACGCAGACTCGAGCAGCGAGATGCCACCCTGCCCACGGATGGCCACAGTCCAGAACGCTGACAACACCAAATGTTGGCAAAGAAAGGAGACAGCCGCAATTCCCATTCATTGCTGGTGAGGATGAAAAGGGTCCAGCCACTTTGGAGAACAATATAGCAGTTTATTATGAACTCAGCACACCAAAGCAGCAATCTCATTACTTAGCATTTACCCAAAGAGCCGAAAACTCATGTGCACAGAGAAGCCTGCCCATGAACGCTTTTGTGTGGGTGTTGTCACTGAGTCCTGTCCGACTCTCTGCGACCCCATGGGACTGTAGCCCACGAGGCTCCTCTGTCCATGGAATTCTCCAGGCAAGAATCCTGGAGTGGGTAGCCATTCCCTAGAGGAATAGACAGAGTAGCCTTGTGGGCTACAGTTCATGGAATTGCACAAGAGTCAGACACAAGAATCCTGGACCCAGACAAGAATACTGGAGTGGCTTGCCATTTCCTCCTCTAGGGGATCTTCCCAACCCAGGGTTCAAACCCGCGTCTTCTGTGTTGGCAGGCAGATTTTTTTTTTTCCAACCAGCTACCAGGGAAGCCGCATTGGGGAGGGCAGACTGCTTTCCCCAGTATAAAGATTCAGATGCTAATATCTTCCTGAAACATCTTCACAGACACACTCCAAAATATAGTTTAACACTTTTTCCAGGCACATGTGACCTAGTCAAGGGGACAGGTAGCATTAACCATCACCACTTGATGAACGACACTCAAAGTCCTGCATGCTCTCTGGCAGGGACTGCAAAGCTCTGGTGCTCAGCGCCTGACCCTCCCGGGTTGGATTATCTTGAACAGAACGAGTGTGGTCACGGGAGCAGACTCACGCTGCCCTTGCCCGGAGCTTGGTAGCATCATTGTAAATCCTGCTCACCTTGATGTTCAGCATTGGTGAAGTTCTGGATCGTTTAGCAACCTGAAAGGATTGTTTTTGACAGTTTTACCCAGTTTTATGGTTGCACTTTGTCAGAGAGAGGATTAGCTGGCTACTGGAAACAGTGTCAGACTTTATTTTTTTGGGCTCCAAAATCACTGCTGATGGTGACTGCAGCCATGAAATTAAAAGACGCTTTACTCCTTGGAAGAAAAGTTATGACCAACCTAGATAGCGTATTAAAAAGCAGAGACATTACTTTGCCGACTAAGGTCCATCTAGTCAAGGTTATGGTCTTTCCTGTGGTCATGTATGGATGTGAGAGTTGGACTGTGAAGAAGGCTGAGTGCCGAAGAGTTGATGCTTTTGAACTGTGGTGTTGGAGAAGACTCTTGAGAGTCCCTTGGACTGCAGGGAAATCCAACCAGTCCATTCTGAAGGAGATCAACCCTGGGATTTCTTTGGAAGGAATGATCTAAAGCTGAAACTCCAGTACTTTGGCCACCACTTGAGAGTCCCTTGGACTGCAGGGAGATCCAACCAGTCCATTCTGAAGGAGATCAACCCTGGGATTTCTTTGGAAGGAATGATCTAAAGCTGAAACTCCAGTACTTTGGCCACCACATGCGATGAGTTGACTCACTGAAAAAGACTCTGATGCTGGGAGGCACTGGGGGCAGGAGGAGAAGGGGACGACCGAGGATGAGATGGTTGGATGGCATCACTGACTCGATGGACCTGAGTCTGAATGAATTCCGGGAGTTGGTGATGGACAGGAAGGCCTGGCGTGCTGCGATTCATGGGGTCGCAAAGAGTTGGACACTGCTGAGCAACTGAACTGAACAACCCCACCATTCTGGGACGGAAATCTTATTAACTACAAATGTATCTAGAGTGTATCTGTCTCTTATACACATCTAGATGTGTATAAGAGACAGCACGTAGGCCTGGCGTGCTGCGATTCATGGGGTCGCAAAGAGTTGGACACTGCTGAGCAACTGAACTGAACAACCCCACCATTCTGGGACGGAAATCTTATTAACTACAAATGTATCTAGAGTGTATAAAATAGCTCTCTTTCAAAAGATTCCCTCAACATTCCAACCCTGCAAGGCAAGATGAGAGAGAGAGAGATTGACTGATTGGTTGAGCTATGTGGGATCCAGAAAGTCTATGCACAACAGAGTGAAAAGCCTTGTACTTTGGACTCAAATGAACTTGGGTTTGGATAATGGCATTACAACTTCCTGCAATATGAACTCTGGGGGGAAAAAACAAACTCTTTTAGCTTCCTCTCTAAGACAGAAATCATAACTAGATTTTGTGTAGATGGGAAATAGATGGGGAAACAGTGGAAACAGTGTCAGACTTTATTTTTTGGGGCCCCAAAATCACTGCAGATGGTGACTGCAGCCATGAAATTAGAAGACGCTTACTCCTTGGAAGAAAAGTTATGTCCAACCTAG
>SJYT01011535.1:182784-221291 GCA_006410635.1 Cephalophus harveyi
TGGAAAAGACTCTGATGCTGGGAGGGATTGGGGGCAGGAGGAGAAGGGGACGACAGAGGATGAGATGGCTGGATGGCATCACTGACTCGATGGACGTGAGTCTGAGTGAACTCCGAGAGATGGTGATGAACAGGGAGGCCTGGCGTGCTGCGATTCATGGGGTCGCAAAGAGTCGGACACGACTGAGCGACTGAACTGAACTGAATATACCTGGACTGTACTATGTGCTTAACGGATGCGAGTTCTCATCATTACAGCTTTCCATAAGCAAGGACTATGTGCAACTGCCTGGTTGGATTTTTGGTGTTTAAAATTTGCTTTAAAATGTGCATTTAGCTATTGGTGTTTTAAAAGGGCACATCTGGGGTTCTTAGTAATTTAAGAGACACAACGTAGAAACGATTTCTAAAGCAAGCAACACCCCTCTGGTTTAGTGCCCAAGAATGCAGCCCTCTCTTGTGTTTTTACAAGCCTTATGCTGATTTATGTTTGCAAATGTACTTTTGGTAGTTTTCTTAGGCTGTATTCCCAGTGTCTTTCTTTAGATAACTATTGTATATATGTATTTTTGCACTATTTTCAAAGTAACAAGGAAGAAAGAATGAAGTGGATAAAATGCATGTTAGTTTTTGTGGGATAAATTCCAAACCAACTTATTCTAGTTGAAATCCGCCCCCCCCCCCCCCATTTTTCTTTTGGTCAAGTTATCTGCATTGATACCATTACAGTACTCTTGCCATTTCTACTTTGAATTAACTCACAGGACGACAACTAGTTATTATACTAGTATTTCATTTCTAAGTACTGATCATGGCCAAAATGCAAAATAAGACAATGCTTAAAAGGTTATGACGTAACTCAGGAAAGGTGTTCAGTTTCCTGGATGTTGCTAATATATTTGTTATGCACACCTTTCTGTTTGTTTGGGGGTCCAAATACATTGTAAGTTTGAGAACTGAATCAGGGTTTCCCTTTGCCTATTAAATCTTAATAGCAAAACATACCATTTAATTTCCCCTTGATTACCTATAAATACCAGACATCAAAGATTATCATGGTTTTTGGGAAACAACGTTGGAATCAGAGTAGAAACAGGACATAAATTTTGCTTTGCTCTTCAAGAGCAGTAGGCTTTTAAATAAATCAACTCTGAATTTTGGTTCCCTTGCTTTCAACAAGACAGTAGTTTAATCCCTAATTTTCTAATGCTGCTAAAATGCTATGACTGTGCATTCAGCTTACGTCAGTCTGAATTTCTCTCATGTCTTGTCTAAATACTTTATAAATTAAGTGCTGTTATTGGCCATCTGCCTGTTTATGCCAAGAGTTGTCTGGTGTATTTGTCCCATTAGATGTTGGATATTGTTTTCAGAGAGATGATTTAAGCTTCCAGGCAGTTAAACTTGTCTCAGCTATTGAGATTGGGACCTCACTTTTCTACAGTCTCATATATTAGTAGTCATTCTGGAGTGGTGTGAACTTCTTTATGGATCCAGTATCTCTCTGTCTGTCTAGATATAAACATGTATGGACATATATGCACACATATGATCCATTCTATGTACACACACATGTGCAAAGATAGGTATCCTCTGATTCTATTCTTTAAAAATCTTTTTTGTTTATTCTTGGCTGTGCTGGATCTTCATTGCTGTGCGGGCTTTCCTCTCGTTGACGCAAGTGGAGGCTACTCTCTAGCTGGGGAGCACGGGCTGGAGGGTGCGCAGGCTCGGTAGCTGTGGCCCCCCAGGCTCCATAGCACAGGCTCAAGAGTTGTGGTTCACAGGCTTAGTTGCTCTGTGGCATGTGGGATCCTCCCAGACCAGGGATCAAACCCTCCTCTCATGCACTGCCAGGCAGATTCTTTACCACTGGGTCACCAGTGAAGCCCTGATCCTGTTCTTAAACCTAGAGCATCTTGGGTCCTCCTTGGCAGTCCAGTGGTTAAGACTTTATCCTCCATTGCAGAGGGTGAGGGTTCGATCCCTGGTCGGGAACTAAGATTTCACATTTCAGTTCAGTTCAGTTCAGTTCAGTCACATCTGACTCTTTGTGACCCCATGAATCACAGCACGCCAGGCCTCCCTGTCCATCACCAACTCTTAGACTTCATTCAAACTCATGTGCATCGAGTTGGTGATGCCATCCAGCCATCTCATCCTCGGTCGTCCCCCTTTCCTCCTGCCCCCAATCCCTCCTAGCATTAGGGTCTTTTCCAATGAGTCAGCTCTTCACATGAGGTGGCCAGAGTATTGGAGTTTCAGCTTCAGCATCAGTCCTTCCAATGAACAGCCAGGGCTGATCTCCTTCAGGATGGACTGGTTGGATCTCCTTGCAGTCCAAGGGACTCTCAAGAGTCTTCTCCAACACCACAGTTCAAAAGCATCAATTCTTCGGTGCTCTGCTTTCTTCACAGTCCAACTCTCACATCCATACATGAGCACTGGAAAAACCATAGCCTTGACTAGATGGACCTTTGTTGGCAAAGTAATATCTCCGATTTTCAATATGCTATCTAGGTTGGTCATAACTTTCCTTCCAAGGAGTAAGCGTCTTTTAATTTCATGGCTGCAATCACCACCTGCAGTGATTTTGGAGCCCAAAAAAAGTCTGACACTTTTCCACTGTTTCCCCATCTATTACCCATGAAGTGATGGGACCAGATGCCATGATCCTCTTTTTCTGAATGTGGAGCTTTAGGCCAACATTTTCACTCTGCTCTTTCACTTTCATCAAGAGGCTTTTGAGTTCCTCTTCACTTTCTTGCCATAAGGGTGGTGTCATCTGCATATCTGAGGTTATTAATATTTCTCCCAGCAATTTTGACTCCAGCTTGTGCTTCTTCCAGCCCAGGGTTTCTCATGATGTACTCTGCATAGAAGTTAAATAAGCAGGGTGACAATATACAGCCTTGATGTACTCCTTTTCCTATTTGGAACCAGTCTGTTGTCCCATGTCCAATTCTAACTGTTGCTTCCTGACCTGCATATAGGTTTCTCAAGAGGCAAGTCAGGTGTTCTGGTATTCCCATCTCTTTAAGAATTTTCCACAGTTTATTGTGATCCACACAGTCAAAGGCTTTGGCATAGTCAACAATGCAGAAATAGATGGTTTTCTGGAACTCTCTTGCTTTTTTGATGATCCAGCGGATGTTGGCAATTTGATCTCTGGTTCCTCTGCCTTTTCTAAAACCAGCTTGAACATCTGGAAGTTCACAGCTCATGTATTGCTGAAGCCTGGCTTGGAGAATTTTGAGCATTACTTTACTAGCATGTGAGATGAGTGCAATTGTGCAGTAGTTTGAGCATTCTTTGGCGTTGCCTTTCTTTGGGATTGGAATGAAAACTGACCTTTTCCAGTCCTGTGGCCTCTGCTGAGTTTTCCAAATTTGCTGGCATATTGAGTGCAGCACTTTCACAGCATCATTTTTCAGGATTTGAAATAGCTCAACTGGGATTCCATCACCTCCACTAGCTTTGTTTGTAGCGATGCTTCCCAAGGCCCACTTGACTTCACATTCCAGGATGTCTGGCTCTAGATGAGTGATCACACCATTGTGGTTATCCGGGTCGTGAGATCTTTTTTGCACAGCTCTTCTGTGTATTCTTGCCACCTCTACTTAATGTTTTTTGGTGGCCAAAAAAAAAAAGAAAACATGAAACAGGAGCAATATTGTAACAAATTCAATAAAAACTTTAAAAATGGTTCACATCAAAAAATAAAAAAGAAAACACCTAGAACATCCTGAGATCTATTGCTTTCTTTAGAACAGTTTCTCCTCTCAATGCACTAAATTATTGTGCTCTCCTGCCTGAAGATATTGAAAATGTCCTGAGTGTGTTCAGTATACATCAGATGAGCAGGATGGTCAAGGAGAAAATGAACTATTTTCATTTTTCAAGGGCTGAGCTAAAAAATCGAATCCTTAACTCACTCACCTTCACTGTTCTGTGGGAATGATTATAAAGAAACATAGTATGTTATAGGTCTCACGCCCAGGAGGAGGCCAGGTTTGCACATTGTAACCTCACATAGGGTCTCTTATTAATGGTTTCATTTTGGCAGCTACACACCCAGGAGTGAAAGACATAAAAGCCACACTCTTGCAACAGCTGTTTCCTACTTTCTCCACAAAATTATCTTAAACACCTTGTGACCTGAGGGGTTAGGAGTGAGTGGATGACTTTCCAAGTGAATTATCACCTGTCTGCTATGTCATTTCAGAAGCACTTATAATTCACAGAAGGATTTTTCACAATTATCTTTCACAGTATGGATATTTTAAAACTACTCATTCTCCATTCTTATGTTTCATTCATAAAACCTCAGTGTGCACAGAATCAGAACTTCTGCAAGAAATATGGAATTGTGCTTCATTTTAGAAAACATAGAGGATTTACTAAATACTCTCAAATCCTTTTGAAAACCTTGTCATCAGTAGAGAGCTTCAGGATTAAGTCTATGGGATTTGAAAATTCTAATGGTGCTGTCAAAGAGCTGTCTTTTTTTTTTTTTCCAAGACATAACGAAGTACCCAGACTTATGTTTTAAAATATCTTATTGAGGATAGGAGTACACATTTGTATTAAAATCTAAAACAAATTGAATTATATAGCTGCAGTAGGAACACTCCCTAACTGGTTGTCTGCTAATACTTCCATGATTAACGTTATTTCGGTGATAAATCTTTGTCAGTAAAGCCATATCCCACCTCTGCAACTGTAACACACACACACACACACACACACACAGAAGTAAGAGAATCGGGGGAAGGCTGAAACTTTCTGACATCGTAAGCCAGTTTGTACAGTATTAAAGCATCAGTCCCTTGGACAAAGGAAAGCAGGCACGATCATTAATCTTAGTTCCAATATAACCTTGGATGTTTCTTCTGTTGATAGACTGGGATATTGTACATGCAAGTACGCTCAGTTGTGTTCAGCTCTTCACAGACTATCATCTGCCAGGCTACTCTGTCCATGGAGTTTTCCAGCAAAAATCCTGAAACGGGCTGCTGCTTCCTTCTCCAGGGGATATTCCCAACCCAGGGGTTGAAACTGCATCTCCTGCGTTGGCAGGTGGATTCTCTACCACTCTGCCACCAGGGAAGCCCACATTCTAGCCCTACTGAATTCTTAATAAGTTCCTCCTCTTCAATGAAGTACAGTCAGTATGGACACTTATCCCCACACAACCCCACCTAGCACAGGTGATAGCAGAAAATAATAACTGTCTTAATATAACTAAATCTGATTTTATAAATGAAAATGTAATGGTGTGATGGCAATTCTGAGGAATGAAAGTCCTAAAGAGAACATGATTCTTACAGAGTATACCAAGTTAGAGATTACTGAATAATTCTGGAATTATATTAACCTGCTTTAGAGTAATAATTTAAAATACTGTATTTGCATAGGATATCTTGAAAAAGTTACAATTTAATTGGCATGTCAAACTGGAAGTTGCTTTGGGGAAATATTATGGTAATATTAATCTGGTTTATGCCTAATTAATGTGAAGAGTTCTTTCACATTAAAGCAATCTTTTTTTTCTCAATCCATACCCCCTGAAATTTCCTGCTCTCAGAATTTATAGAAAGAACATATAATCCTTGTCTCTAACTGCAATCACCATAATGTTGGTTAGGCTTTTATTTCTCCTGTAAAACGTCTTTTATTTAGTCGAATCCATTTTCCAGGTGTTAAATTTTCCAGAAGAGTAATTCCCTTGTTTTAAGTCCTGCCTTCTCTGATACTGGTCTCTCTTGACTAGTTACTTGCAAATAAAAAGAGTTAATTTAAATTCAAGTCCATAACCTATTTTCCACTGTTTGTAGATGATACTCCATGGTGAAAACTAATATAGTTCCTTGTTTCTTTTTTCTACTTCAAAAGTGATGTGACTTTGAATTCAGTTGCTTAGTTATTAATGATAACATCTAGTTCAAAGGTGCTATGTCTTAATAGACAACAAAGTTAAGTTGATTTAACTGGGACAAATTTGTCTTCCAGAAGACTGAGGTAAAGATGTTTATATAGGTAGAGTTCTGTTGTCATTTTAACAGTAACTCATGTGGTGTCATAAAATTTAGATTGCTACAAACGTTAATCACTAAACCACACACTTCCTTTTTCATTTTATGCAGGCTTCAAAGTCCTGCAGAATGTGTTATACCAGGAGGTACCTGTTTATACTCCTGGGTCACCATTTATTGGAAGAGAGAACACTGGGATAAATCTTTTACCCTAAGTCATAAGGAAACAAGATTTCTTTATTCCTTTTATTTTTTTTTTCAATATTGGCTGCAAGTATGAAAGTTTAGCCAAGAGGGAATTGACAGTACCTTCCTGTTAACGTTTTTTCCACATCTGCAAGGCCTAAGCTTAGAGGATTTAATTTTAAAAAGATTTCCCCTTATCATGAACAGGTTATGACATAAGCCAATTCTAGTTTAATATCTTCTTAAATAGAACAGAGCTTTCCTAGAATTCCTACGAACTTCCCTATTTTAATCTCTTCTTGCCTGCCACTTTCCAAGACTTCCTATCACCTTTGCTCCACTGTTCCCAATCTGTATGGTCCTTCAAGACCTGTGCAAGCTCCACAAAACTTTCCTCAAAAATTCAAGCCAACAGCTATGTCTTCCCAGACTTGGATAGTGTTATGCTGTGCATTTGTCAGTATTAGGACAGATCATTTATTAACAGATAGTTCCTGTATGGTTTATATGTGTGAGCTTATATAATTATTGAGGGCAAAAAGAGAAGGGGTGGCAGAGATGAGACGGTTGGATGGCATCACCGACTCAGTGGACGTGAATCTGAGCAAAGTCTGGGAGATAGTCAAGGACGGGGAGCCTGGCGTCTTGCGGTCCACGTGGTCGCAAAGTATGACATGACTTAGAGACTGAGCAAGAACAATGGGCACTTCTCCTCTCCAGCGACAGCCAGGTGGGTACTGTGGCAGCAGCAGAGGTTGTGAGATGAATCGATTCTTCTTTACAAAGAGCTGAGGGTAAGTGTGTGAGGCCATCTACAAAGAACGGTCAAGGCCTTTTCTCTGCCACCCTGCTCATTCAGTTAGCAAACCACAGGGGAGCTTTCCAGGGAGGTGTCTCAGAAGACCTGAGTCAATAAGCATGAGAGTCAACGTCGTCCTGACGTGCTTCCTGTCGGGGTGAGCTCATCTGGATTCAGGGAGTCAGAGGAGAAACAGGAATGAATGAGAGGAATTGAAACTGGGAGTATCTCCCAGATGCATGCGGGCGTTTCAGGGAGACTGGCAATCTAATCATTTCTTTATTGCAGTGAACGGTTATCTCTAATTTGGACTGATAGGAAGTCACAAGCAGGGTTCTGAAGGATTTGCTAAATATATGCTGCTGTGTGGCTCATTCCTGATCTGGAAGAGGGCTTCCTCTGCTCCCAGAGTTCAGGTGGCTCTTTCAGCAGCTTGCTTCTCCAGATGCTTTCCTCTCCTCCTCTGAGGTCTGTCCCCTTTGTACACGCTGGGCTCGTCCAGGGGAAATTGCATCTGACGGCTCCTCCACCGAGGAAGCAGAACCATAGTGGTTTAATGACTTTGAAATTCCAAGTCAACTCACTGGTTCACATACAAATCAAAATTTAATACAATCTATGATGGTTTTATTGCATACTATTGCTTCGAAAGACAAAAAAAAAAAAAAGCTTCCACCCCTTGGAAACTTTCCCTAATTAATTTGAAGACAGATGGTAAATCTGTCCACTGCAGCCTGCCTTAATTTAAAAAAATAAGAATAAATAATAAAATAACCTACCATTCTTGCTTTACCTGACATCTCACAGTACACGTTGACGTCATATTCAGGTGGGCTGCCATCTCTGGGGTCGCACAGAGTTGGACACGACTGAAGCGACTTAGCAGCAGTAGCAGCAGCAGTGAGCTTGTTAAGGGAAAGAATGTCAGTGCATAATATCACTCTGTAAGAAGGCTGATGCAAAGCTGGTTTAAGCTGTGCAGGAACTCAATAGACCAGTTTCAGGCTTACTGTTATGCTAACAGGAGAACAAAAAGCGCTCTACCCTGTGACACCCTGTACAGAAGAATCTCCAAAGCCATGCTTTTTTGGCCCTCCCGACCTTGGCGAAGTCTGGAGAGTGTTTTCGTCATCATGGATGGAGGGGGGTTGCACTGACATCTAGTGGGTGGAGAGAGGTCGGGGACGCTGCTCTTCCTGCCTGCTCAGGTCTGCTAATGCCTGCCCCCAGCTCCCATCAAAGAATCACCAGGTCAAAGTATAAACAGGGCCAAGGCTTAAGCTCCTAAACGACAGGCAAGCACTTTCCTCCCCCTGATATAATGAAGGTGTTGTTTCTATTTTAGAGTGTTTGGGGTGAATGTGTGGGTATGAGTGGGGGGATGTAGGAGGGAGGGAGGGAAGGAGACTTTTTGGATGAGAAATATAGGTACTGAATATGAAAATGCTTTCTCTGATAAATTGTCCAGGCATTGTGGAAAACAGTATGGAGGTTCTTTAAAAAACTGCAAATGGAGCTGCCATATGATCCAGCAATACCACTCCTGGGCGTATACTCAGGGAAAACCCTTACACAAAAAGACACATACACTTCAGTGTTCTTTGAGGCATTATTTACAATAGCCAAGCCCTGAAATCAACCTAGATGTCCACGGACAGAGGGGTGGATAAAGAAGATATGGTGCGTATATAGACAGTGGAATCTTGCTCAGCCATAAAAAGAAAGAAATACTGCAGCCACATAGATGGGCCTAGCGATGATCATAGTAAGAGAAGTAAATCAGAAAGACATACTACATGATATCACTTATATGTGGAATCTAAAATATGGCACAAATGAGCTTATTTACAAAACAGAAACAGACTCACAGACATAGAAAGCAAACTTACGATTACTGAAGGGGGCCGTGGGGGGGCGATAAATCAGGAGTTTGGGATTAACAGATACAAATTGCAGTTACAGTTCAGTCCCTCAGTCGTGTCCAACTCTTTGTGACCCCATGAACTGCAGCACACCAGGCCTCCCTGTCCATCACCAACTCCTGAAGCTTGCTCAAACTCGTGTCCATCGAGTTGGTGATGCCATCCAACCATCTCATCCTCTGTCGTCCCCTTCTCTTGCCTTCAATCTTTCCCAGCATCAGGGTCTTTTCCAATAAGTAAGTTCTTTGCATCAGGTGGCCAAAGGATTGGAGTTTCAGCTTCAACATCAGTCCGTCCAATGAATATTCAGGACTGATCTCCTTTAGGATGGACTGGTTGGATCTGCTTGCAGTCCAAGTGGCTCTCAAGAGTCTTCTCCAACACCACAGTTCAAAAGCATCAATTCTTTGGGGCTCAGCTTTCTTTATGGTCCAACTCTCACATCCATACATGTCCACTGGAAAAATGAGAGCTTTGACTAGACGTACTCAGATCTGGCGATAGAGCAATGCTTTAGTTTGCGTGAATAGCAGCTGCTAACACCTCATTCTTTCTCCGTGTGTTCTGCTTAAATCATCAAATTGTCACAGGCTCTATTACTATCTCTATTTTATTTATTGTTTAGGTAGTTTTAATTTTTATTGGAGCATAGTTACAATGTTGTATTAGTTTCTGCTGTACAGCAAAGTGAATCAGCTCTCTGTATACATATATCCCCTCTTTTTTGGATTTCCCTCCCACGCAGGTCACCGCAGAGCATGGAGCAGGGTTCCCTGTGCTAAAGAGCAGGTTTTCAGTAGTTACCTATTACTATCTCCATTTTAATGATGAGAAAACTAAACCCCAAGATCCTCTTAGTAAATGTATACTAAACTTAAAAAAACTCTAAGGCACTTACCCCATTATTATAACATGTAAGTCACAGATTTTGGAGACCAGCCGCCTTGCTGAAGGGCACACAGCTATGCAGTGAAGGGATCAAGAAGAAAATGTACACTTTTATTGGTTTTTTCTCATGATCCTTAGGGTTACCCTATTAATACAGGATATAACCTGGATGGAAAGAAAGTGCTGTGAGTAATGAAATTGGGTCACGCATTCTCCAGACTAAAGTGGCACACAGCTCAGGCATCTAACACACGGTCCTATAGGTCCAATTTTGCCTGTCACTCTTGACACAATATATTGCATTCTGCAGCCTAAAAGAGTTGCTGACTGTATGTTTTTACATTGAAATAGTATAGGCATGTTTTCTTTTTTAGTGCAGGTATAAATCAAGATACACCAAGAAAGCAACAAGGTAATTTACTTTGAACTTAGCTGGTTGCTGAAAAGAGAGACAAGACTGTGTGTCAGTGAGGAAACCTGTGGCTTCATCAAATAAAGGAGATTTGAGGAGGATTTATTTGGAGAGGATCCACTTGTAACATGGGTGAGGGAGGGAGACCGCAGAAAGATCCCAGGAGGGAAGAGCTGACCACCCTGTCATCCCTAGATCAAATATAAGGTGCTCAGTTAGATCTGTAGTTCAGATAAATAGCAAATAAGTGATGTAAGTTTTGGTGTCAGTGTGCCCCCCCCTCCACCCCACTTTCTCTTTTCTGTTTAATCTTGCAATGCCAAGCCTGCTCCCCAAAAGGGAGGAACGGAGTGAGATTCCTGGAAGACCAGAGGCAGCGATTTGCGTCAAGAAGATGAGGAACCGTAACAGCAGTGAAGAGGCAGTGAGCGAGCTGTATAGCAGGGGACCTCGGCATGAGGAACCTGGTCGCCCCTTCCTCCCACCTTGAGCCCCTACTGAGAGAGGCTTCCCAGGGTCTGAACCCCGCCCCCATCAGGTGACCAAAGTATTGGAGCTTTAGTTTCAGCATCAGCCCTTTCAATGAATATTCAGGATTAATTTCCTTTAGGAGTAACTGATTTGATCTCCTTGCAGTCCAAGGGACTTTCAAGAGTCTTCTCCAACACCACAGTTCTAAACTTCAATTCTTCAGCACTCAGCTTTCTTTATAGTCCAGCTCTCACATCCATACATGACTACTGGAAAAACCATAATTTTGACCTTAAAAATATTAATTATAAGTCAAAACCTAAATATTGATTTACACAATATGAGCACACATGTATGGAGAAGAAACACACAATCTAAGACCCAGAGGATTTGTGTGCATACATACATATGTGGAAGTAAATGCGAAGAAATGATGACATTGCCTAATCCTGGATATGAGAACTACAGGTAACATCTCATTATTATGGCTTTATTTTTCTATACCTTCTAAATTCCCCACATGACTTGACTATGATCAGTCAAAGTAAACAGTCTAATATTCTCTTTTATGAGAATTTCATGTTTTAAAATATGTTAAATTGTCCTTTTACATTATTTGTGCTTCTGATATAAAGAAAAATCTCAGTGGAAGAACACATTTACTCCTGCATAATACATTGCATTTATCCATTGCAAACGCCCCAGAGAAGAGGACTGAAACTTTGTGTGTTCTTTCGTTTTCATAGTAAAATGGAAATTGTTTGTAGTCACTGCCAAGAATAAGGCTTTGTACCCTTGAGTTTGGCACTAACCATATACTGCGTATCACTATCCAAATGCTGCTGGAAAATCTGAGACGTTTTTAGATGCTTTTGTACGAATGAGCGAAGGATTATTTTATCACAATGACTGATTATATGCTGGTTCTTTTGAATGGGTACGAGGTGGGTGGGACGCCAAGGGACGTTTCTGGCCTGGCACCTCGACTCTCCATATTTGGCAAAGGAATGATTTTTGCTCTGAAACTTTCTTTACGGGGAGAGGAGAAATGGCTCACGGTAGGGGACGTGCACTTGGCATCGTTTAGGCCATTTCTCAACATTTCAGTAACTGGAATGCCTCATTTCTCTGTGTCGACAGTCCTGAGTAACATAGTAGTACCCAGGAGATCATTTAAAGTCTCATTTTTTTAAAAAATAGGTAGCTTTTCCAGACAAGCGTAACATTTTGAATTTTAAGTCCTGTCATCACCCACAGGAAAAAAAAAAATATATATGATGTATTTCCTTTCCTGAATCTAAGTTCAAATTTTTGAGGTCTTTCTTTTTTCCAGATAATCTCTGGGTGCAATCCTGTTTTACCCTGTTAGTTTCAATAACTTACCCTTGAAACATATAATGGATTAAAGGAATGCCAAGATTTGCATTTTTTTCCGAAACTGAGATTAACACACACTTTATGAAGCTGATATCTTTTCATCGGAAAATATAATTTGAGGGTTCCTAAGTTGCTGAATAAGAACATTTTTTTTAAGTGCCTTCTGAGTTATCTAAACGCTGTTGTTCAGTTGCTAAGCCATGCCCAACCCTTGGCGAACCCGTAGACTGCAGCATGCTAGGCTTCCCTGTCCTCCACTGTCCTCCAGAGTTTGCTCAAGTTCATCTCAATGTGCTTTGGTGGTGGCGGTTTAGTCACTAAGTCATGTCTGACTCTTGCGACTCCATGGACTGTAGCCTGCCAGGCTCCTCTGTCCATGGGATTCTCTAGGCGAGAATACTGGAGTAGGTTGCCATGGGGATCTTTCTCCAGGGGATCTTCCCAGACCCAGGGATCGAACCCGGGTCTTCTGCACTGCAGGCAGATGATTTACTGACTGAGCTATGAGGGAAGCCCATAATATAATATAAGCTCTATATAAATGTTAATAATTACTGCCATTGCCATTGAGACATTAGCTGGAAATTCAGAGAAGGGTCAGATTACAGAATGTTTTGAAAGTTAATAGAATTTAGAGATCATGTGACTTTATAACAAAACAAAACATTGTGAAGTTAACAGAGAAGAGAAGAGAGTCAGGATTGCTTCTTTCAGTTTGAGTTTCGCCACAGGTGGAGGATGAGGGTCAGCTGGAAGCATCCGGTACCATTTTTTTACTGAGGTGTTCAGAGAATAAAGTATGGATTCTATGTTGTTGTTTAGTCGCTAATTTGTGTCTGACTCTTTGCGACCCTGTGCAGGTAGCCCTCCAGACTCCTCTGTGCATGGGATCCTCCGGGCAAGAATATTGGAGTGGGTTGCCGTTTCCTCCTTCAGGGGATCTTCCCGACCCAGGGACGGAACCCTTGTCTCCTGCTTTAGGAGGCAGGTTCTTTCCCAGCCTCCAGGGAAGCCCCACAGTTTCCGTGACTCTCTGTTAATTACAGAAGAAGCGAGTATTCTTTGTAGCTCCGTCACTTATTGGACATCAGATTAGTTAGGACAACCAGGAATATGGAGTGAAAACTCCTTAGAGTAGAATCAGCTGAGTCACATCATGTTTTTGAGTTCTTTCATATCTTCATCTGAAATGTGCATAACTGCTGTCAGTCACACAATTAATGATTAAAACATAATTTAAATTTTTTTTTTAATTTCCTTGCACACACATTCACATACTTTCATACAGACCTCCACACGATTATCTATTGGAGTAACACAAGACAAAGAATGGGAAGAGGCTTCAACGTATCAGATAACTTTTAAGACTAGAAACTGTAGAACATGGCCGTGCTAAACCTGTCAGCAGCCATATCTGTCCCAAGCAGTGGCAACGTGCATTCATTTGGGGTGGTGTACTTTATTGTGGAACAAGTTCATCAATAAATGTGAGTTATGGAAGTTCAAGTCCAATACTTGTCACTTGATTTGGGGTGGGAGGATGTTCAGGACGCCTGAGGCGGGCTTTTTGGGACTTTCCGTGGGCGGTGCTGATCAAACCTAAGTCTGTACGGCGCTTCTGCATTCCCTTTCTGGAATTAGAGTGTCTTTATTAGAGAAGGTGTGTAAATGTGAGCTGGCTTCCCTGGTGGCTCGGCAGTAAAGGATCCGCCTGTGGGATCAGTCCCTGGGTCGGGAAAATCCCCTGGAGGAGGAAATGGCAACCCATCCCAGTAGTCTCACCTGGGAAATCCCGTGGACAGAGGAGCCTGGTGGGCTACCGTCCATGGGTTTCAAAGGGTCAGGCGTGACTTAGCAGCTGAACAACAACAGGGCCTAGCTCAGCTACAGGGTGAAGCAGTGGTGTCGAAGGATTGGGTTGTGCTCCACCAGAGCTAACAATGCCTCTTAAAACCGAGATGTCTCAAGGATCTGTCTTGTGAACGAGCTATGAAGTTTTCATGGTAACAAGATGTGGAACAAGTACTAATATTGGATAAGAGTATCCCACCTGGATGATAGTTTACATTCTTAGCATTTTCAAGCTGAGTGTCTTGCAAACATTTCCCAGATTTTATACATGTTGAATGAGACATAGCTCAGGAGGTTATCTTCTCAAAGCGCCTGTGTTATAATGATTTTTTTTAAAGTGTGTGTGTGTGTGTGTGTGTGTGTGTATGCTTGACAATTCAGGCTTCAGTTTTTATCTCTCAGCCAAGCTAAATTAATATAAATCTATAGTTTGCTATTACATAACAGCATGCAATCTTCAAACTGGGGAAAATATTGAATAAAATTACTAGTTTAACATAGTTAGAGCATTTTAGGTCTTATTATAGCCTCACTCGGAGAAGGCAATGGCACCCCACTCCAGTACTCTTGCCTGGAAAATCCCATGGATAGAGGAGCCTGGTAGGCTGCAGTCCATGGGGTCGCTAGAAGTCGGATGCGACTGAGCGACTTCACTTTCACTTCTCACTTTCATGCATTGGAGAAGGAAATGGCAACCCACTCCAGTGTTCTTGCCTGGAGAATCCCAGGGACGGGGGAGCCTGTTGGGCTCCTGTCTATGGGGTCGCACAGAGTCGGACACGACTGAAGCGACTTAGCAGCAGCAGCATAGCCTCACTTTCTACTTCTCTTGTCCCTTGCACGGTGGCTTCACTTTTAACCTCAGTTCAGTTATTCAGTCATGTCCAACTCTTTGTGACCCCATGAACTGCAGCATGCCAGATCTCCCTGTCCATCACCAACTCCTGGAGTCGACCCAAACCCACATCCATTGAATCGGTGATGCCATCCAACCATCTCATCCTCTGCTGTCCCCTTTTCCTCCTGCCTTCAATCTTTCCCAGCATCTGGGTCTTTTCCAGTGAGTCAGCTCTTCACATCAGGTGGCCAAAGGATTGGAGTTTCAGCTTCAACATCAGTCCTTCCAATGAACACCCAGGACTGATCTCCTTTAGGATGGACTGGTTGGATCTCCTTGCTGTCCAAGGGACTCTCAAGAGTCTTCTCCAACACCACAGTTCAAAAGCATCAATTCTACAGCATTCAGCTTTCCTTATAGTCCAACTCTCACGTCCATACATGGTCACTGGAAAAACCATAGCCTTGACTAGACTGACCTTTGTTGACAAAGGAATGCGTCTGCTTTTTAATATACTGTCTAGGTTGGTCATAATTTTCCTTCCAAGGAGTAAGCGTCTTTTAATTTCATGGCTTCAATCACCATCTGCAGTGATTTTGGAGCCCAGAAAAATAAGGTCAGCCACTGTTTCCACTGTCTCCCCATCTATTTGCCATGAAGTGATGGGACCGGATGCCATGATCTTAGCTTTCTGAATGTTGAGCTTTAAGCCAACTTTTTCACTCTCCTCTTTCACTTTCATCAAGTAACCTCACTTGCCTTCCAAATTATTTGAAACATAAAATCCCAGCTCCAGATACATGTACTGTTTTAAAATAGCTACTGGTGCTATTCTTTCAAAAGAAATGTACTACTATCCTATTTAACATTTTATATCAACACAAATAGCCCAGAAATCTGAATTCTGTCTGAAACTGCTTTGTTTCCTAGGTAAAACACTGGTCATAAAAATCTATCCATGCCATTCTTTCTGAATATTTTGAAAATGCTTGTTTTTATTGATTGGGGGAAAGTTTTCATATTTTTTCCCAAATATTCTGAATGCATTCAAGAGAAATATTGTTAACAGCTGGTGGAAAACTCCCACCAGAAATTAGTTCCATAATGAGACATTAAATTTGACTGTTTCCAAGAGCCCACAATCTTTATCTGCTGATAATAGGCAATTGGGCAGGATATCAGGACCAAATGATTTCCTAGATGTTACACCAGGGAGGAAAACAGATTTCCACTGGGCCTACTGTCGGAAAGGAAACCAAGAGTAAAATTTCCTATTCTCATTCTCACTCTGAAAAGTTAAAAACCACAACAATTTTCTATCACCTTTACAAAGTTTTATTTTGGTTCAAAGTACATTGTCTATATATCTTCCATACATTTATTGATTTCCTCTCTTCTTGTTTTAGAAATTATTGAGCAAGAAATATTTGAAATTCTTTATAAAGGTGTTGGAACACCTGGATGCTCATGTTGAGGGGTTGGGAGAGATGGGATCCATGCTTAGACCACATGCAAAATTTGGAAGACAATGGGTCATAGACCTAAATGTCAAATATAAAATTATAACATTGTTTAAAGTATTCTTATGAGAAAATCTTTGTTCCTTTGTATAAAAATTTATTAGACTCTAACGCCAAAAGCATGAAATATTGAAAAAACAATTGATAAGCTCTCCTTTATCAAAATTTAAAATCTCTATTCTCATAAGACATTGTTAAGGAAACTAAATCACCATCGACTGACAGAAGTGGTAAAGCGAAGTCACTCAGTCATGTCCGACTCTTTGCAATCCCATGGACTGTAACCTACCAGGCTTCTCCATCCATGGGATTTTCCAGGCAAGAGTGCTGGAGTGGGTTGCCAATGCCTTCTCCAGGGGATCTTCCTGACCCAGGGATTGAACCTGGGTCTTCTGCATTGTAGGCAGACGCTTTACCATCTAAGCCAATTTGATAAAGGACCTATAGCCATACTACATACGAATATTCAAAGCTCAAAAATAAAAGCAAATGATCAATTTGGAAAAGATGGGAAAAGTTTTAATAGACACTTTACCAAAGAACATAAATAAGCACATGGAAATTTGCTTAACATTATCAGTCATTTGGAAAATGAAATTAAAAAACACAATGGGATATGATTCCACAGCTAATAGGATTGCTGAAATTCAAAGACAGACCATATGAGATTTTGACAAAGATGTGGAGTAGCTGCAAACCTCATGCACTGCTGGTGGGAATGTAAACAGCACAGCCCCTTGGAAAAATCCTTTGGTAGTTATTTTAAACTTTAAAATAAACCTACAGAGTAACCCAGCTGTTCTACTCCTTAGTATTCATCTGAGGGAAAGCATACGTTCATATGAACACATGTACAGAAATGTTCTCAGCAAGTTTACCTGGGCAACTATCCCAAACTGGTGAAAAATGCACTTGTCCATTAACAGGTTGTTGTTGTTACTCAGCTGCTAAGTCATGTCCGACTCTTTATGACGCCACAGACTAGAGCACCCCAGGCCTTCCTGTCCCTCACTGTCTCCCAGAATCTGTTCAAGTTCATGTCCTTTGAGTCGGTAATGCCATCCCACCATCTCATCCTTTGCCACTCTCTTCTCCTTTTGCCTTCAGTCCTTCCCAGCATCAGGGTCCATCAACAGGTAAATGGATAAAAATTGTTTATCTGTTTTTTATATATATATATATANCACGATGGTGTGATCACTCATCTAGAGCCAGACATCTTGGAATGTGAAGCCAAGTGGGCCTTAGAAAGCATCACTATGAACAAAGCTAGCGGAGGTGGTGGAATTCCAGTTGAGCTGTTTCAAATCCTGAAAGATGATGCTGTGAAAGTGCTGCACTCAATATGCCAGCAAATTGGAAAACTCAGCAGTGGCCACAGGACTGGAAAAGGTCAGTTTTCATTCCAATCCCAAAGAAGGGCAATGCCAAAGAATGCTCAAACTACCTCACAATTGCACTCATCTCACATGCTAGTAAAGTAATGCTCAAAATTCTCCAAGCCAGGCTTCAGCAATACGTGAACTGTGAACTCCCTGATGTTCAAGCTGGTTTTAGAAAAGGCAGAGGAACCAGAAATCAAATTGCCAACATCCGCTGGATCATGGAAAAAGCAAGAGAGTTCCAGAAAAACATGTATTTCTGCTTTGTTGACTCTATGCCAAAGCCTTTGACTGTGTGGATCACAATAAACTGTGGAAAATTCTGAAAGAGATGGCAATACCAGACCACCTGACCTGCCTCTTGAGAAACCTGTATGCAGGTCAGGAAGCAACAGTTAGAACTGGACATGGAACAACAGACTCTTCCAACTAGGAAAAGGAGTATGTCAAGGCTGTATATTTGTCTTCATAGTTGTGGATAAAAATCGAAGGCTAACTTTCTAAAGTGAACTTAACTTTGGAGCTGAATATGGATTTTATTAATAGTTGTATTGTACATCTCTCATCAAGACCCAGGAAAGCTTTTCCTTAATTTTGGATATTTTTCCCCCGTAAATCACTCTTGAGAAATTATTTAGCTAAATGATGAAGCAGAATTTTATCTGTCCTAGGAGAAGTGACCAATGAAGTTGTTCATTTAATAAGAGATGAAAGTTCTGGTGAAAGGATCAGAGAAAAAATGTTAGCACAAACAGAACAAAGGGCTTTTCATTTGTACTAGGCAATCAGAAAGGAAATCTAAATTCTGATGGATCTTTTGCTTTCTTTGGAAGCAACTGGACTGTTAGGCATTTAGTACTCCAGTCCCGTGTGGTAGGAGAAATAACAGTTTTCTACACAGCCAACATGTTTTTTTTACGCAGGTGTGAACAGATGAAATTGTGCATCTGAGCACAGATGAGACGAAAAAATAAACCATTGAAAATCTGAGCTAAAAATGGCCATATCCATTTGGTGTAAGCAAATATAACATCATGGGAAGTGCCACAGGAAATTAAATTGAGCAGTTTCCCTCCAGGCTGGGACTCTTGTCTTTGTTTCTTTGAGGGACTATGGTAGTTATCCTTGGGGGTGTTAAAAAAAGGTTTTTTCCTAAGCTTCTCTATTACTTCCTCTACATAATAAGCCCCCTAGTTCTACAGAGAATATTAGCTTCCCTAATGGCTCAGTGAGTAAAGAATCTCCCTGAAATACAGGAGAAACTGTTGACTCAGTTTCGATCTCTGGGTTGGGAAGATCCCCAGGAGGAAGAAATGGCAACCCACTCCGGTATTCTTGCCTGGAGAATCTCATGGACAGAGGAGAATCTCATGGACAGTCCACAGGGTTGCAAAGAGTTGGCTACGACTGAGCAATTAGGCACAAAGAGAATGTAGATTCAGGATGAGGAATATTTAATGAGAAGATATCTTCAATTTTGGATGTAAATATAAACCCTTGCATTTTCTGGGGCAGCTCATGTTGTTTTCACTGGCCCCAACAGTAACTGAGTTCATTGTTTGATTGGACACTAACTTTCCACTAATGCATTTTATCAATCACCATTTGAGATGAAGTGTAACATCTTTTGTCATAAAATGTAGCATTAAATCTGTTACCTGGAAAAAGGAATAGCAGTGGATTTAAAACAAAAAACAAACACTTATTAATTTATAAAAACAAATACCAACAACCTTAGAGAGATACATGTGAGATGAAAAGAAATAAAAGACCAAACAAAATTAATGATTAACTTAAGAATTGTTTTTTATTTATTAGTTTTTAATAGGGAAAAAAATCTGATGCATGAGTTGCTTGAGAAAACCATATACAGTTGTTTGTGATTACAGGAATTGTATAGATTGTTTGAAAATATTTATGCCAGAAACTGCAAATCAAATAAAGCTTACCCTTCATGCGGCTTGAATGAATATTATGAAAATAGTCCCCACACCTGATCTCACATCAAAATGTATTTTTTCTAAGGTTGCACTGGTATTCCACCCTCTTCTGGTTGGGTGCTTTTCAATTCCATGCTCACAGCAGAATACCTTTAGAAGTAAGGCCTGCAATGGAGACTCTTACTATTCCAATGCCCATGTTCTGGGTTCCCAGCCATGCCTGCAGGGTGAACTTCTTTGTCTCCAGAAAACTTGGAAATGGAAGTCTTTCTCATGCAGTCACATGCTTCTTATTCACATATTCTTTGGGTTCTTTTGTATAGTCATTGCATCTATTGTCTTTCAATCTTGAGTATAGTTAGTCTTTCTATCTTTAAAATACTCATTTTGATACACGTAGTGAAACTTAGTTGTCATATATCTATGTTAGAAATTTTGGTCTTGGAAAACCAGCACTGCCCACACAACACAATCTGACTTGTGTAGACATTTGGTTGTTGTTTCTCTTACTCTGGTTGTTCATTTTTTAATTGGAATAAATCTAAATCCCCTACTATGATTTACATGGCCCTATAGGATCTGGCCCTATGTACTTTTCCTGATACATTTCCTGTGCATTTCCTCCTCCTTTCCTACTGAACTCTGGAAACACTGGTCTTCTTTCATTTTTCATATAGATGTACCAAAGGGCCTTTGCACTTGCTCTTGCCTCTGCTTGGAACATGATTATCCCCAACCTTCCCATGTGAGACTCTTAGATAAAAAATTAACATTCTCAGCTATGCTTTCCTCAATCATCCTACCTAAAGTACATTCATTCTTTCATAGTGCTTAATATGAAAATATATAATTTATTTTTTCATTTTTTGGCTTTAATCCCCTAATAAAATGCAAGTTTCATGAAGACAGTGCCTATACATATTTGACCAGCACAGTCAAGATCCCAGTATCTATATGTCTTGCATTAACAATTCTTGGATAAGTATTTATGTGGACTCATATTAGGGATAACTTCTTAGCTAAGATAAGGTATTCTTCATTTGAAGAAAATTCATTTAAGCAAAACTAAAATTTACAAAATTAATAAAGTACATTATGAAGTCAGCATCTCCATCTAAGAAAGGAATATGTGACCCACACTACATAGTGATATCAGCCTGCAAACTCCAACTTTGCCTTTTGATTGTATTATATCTCATAAACAATTATAGCACAGGAGGAAGGCAACTCGTCCTGGGAACCAGGGATAAAGTGCTACCACATTTGGCCCTTACTATAGGTTGTAAGTCCCTCCAGGGAGGCATGAGCTCAAAGCTTGGAAAGTGCTATAAGATACAACATTTTGTTTTAGTATCTGTCTGTTGCATCTTCAGTCCCTGGCATGATGCTGGCATCTTATATGCTCTCAAATATCTGTCAGATGAATAAATGAATCCATGCAACATCTCACAACCTGGTAATCTTTATTTATACTTAACCTATTTTTATTACTCAAGTTAGCCATTTTTTTCTTGCTAAAACAACATATTGCTGATTTTATATCAAAAGTCTGTAGGGAAACACGATTCACTTTATAGCCAATTTTGCTGAAATGTATTGGCCCTGCAAAGCAAGAGACATTTACACTTTGAAATATGCATTGTCATTTACGCTTCAAAAACACAGTAGTTTTCCTTAGCTGTTTCTTGGCTTAATCAGTCCCCAAAGCTGAATAAATGAAAAGAATGGAATGTATATGAGCATTCTAGCAAGGTGACTTTTACTCTGTTCTTGGCAATGCAATTATTAGTGAACCAATGTTTTGTCTAGATAATTATTTTCCTTATGAATTATTACTGGATTATAAAATATATTGATTCCAGGAAGAAGGAAAATGTTCCCAGTTTAAAGTCTAATCCCAAACTCTTAAGTAAAAATGCTATTACAACATTATTTCACCTGTTAAATTTCTAAAATTAAAAACCAGAAAGCAATATAAAATAATGGTAAGGCTGTATAGAGATGGTATTCTCAAATATTGCTAGTGGGAGGGAAAATTGGTGTAATGATTTTGAAAGCAATTTAGCTATATGTACCTTTAAATTGTCACTGTGTTAGAAGAGAGTAATAATGCTTCTAAGAGTTAATAAATACAGATAGAGTTGTGCATAAAGGTTTATTACAAGAACACTCATCAAAGCATTAGTAAGAATAACAAGGGTACAATATGTTGTCTAAATATTAGGGATACAGAAGAATAAATAATGACATATGCCTATGATTTGATTCTGAATTGTCATTAAAATGAAAGTTTATACTTAGACTATTTAAGGATGTAGGGGAAATGTTCAGCTGGTAAAGTGAAAAAAGTAGGAAATTAAGAGTAAATAGAAGAGGTATAAAATCTCTGGTGGAATCTAGCCTGTAGATTTGTTTAGTTTGGCTTGCATGGTGAAAAACTTTTAAACCAGTTTCAGTATTTAAAAACCAGGATATACCTCTTTAAATGAAACTTATTTTCAGGTCTCCCCTAAAATCCTGGGGATTTGGCAACATTCAGGTCATACTTACCTGGAAGCATCAGTGTCCTGGAGATGAGGAGGCTCAGCCCTGAGACCTGGCCTGTGCTTTCTGGTTGGTCACAACCCCCAGCACACCTGATCATTGCCCCTCACCTATTGCCTTACTGGCTTGTGAGCTCTCAGCTTCTGTAGAGCACGATTTCTTGCTGATGTTCAGTCACTCAGTAGTGTCTGACTTTTTGTGACCCCATGGACTGCAGCATGCCAGGCTTCCCTGTTCTTCACTATCTCTTGGAGTTTGCTCAAACTCATGTCCATTGAGAGGATGATGCCATCCAACCATCTTATCCTCTGTCACACCGCTTCTCCCCTTGACCTCAATCTTTCCCAGCATCAGGGTCTTTTCCAGTGAGTCAGCTCTTCACACCAGGCGGCCAAAGTATTGGAGCTGCAATGTCAGCATCAGTCCTTCTAATGAATATTCAGGACTGATTTCCTTTAGGATTGACCTGCTTGATCTCCTTGCAGTCCAAGGGACTCTCAAGAATCTTCTCCAACACCACAGTTCAAAAACATCAATTCTTTGGCACTCAGTCTTCTTTATGGTCCAACTCTCACATCCATACATGACTACTGGGAAGACCATAGCTTTGACTACACAGACCTTTGTTGACAAAGTGATGTCTCCACTTTTTAATATGCTGTCTAGGTTGGTCATAGCTTTTCTTTCATAGAACAAGCATCTTTTAATTTCATGGCTGTAGTCACCATCTGCAGTGATTTTGGAGCCCCCAAAAATAAAGTCTGTCACTGTTTCCATAGCTTCCCCATCTATTTGCCATGAAGTGATGGGACCAGATGCCATGTTCTTAGTTTTTGAATATTGAGGTTTAAGTCGGTTTTTTCCACTCTCCAATTTCACCTTCATCAAGAGGCTCTTTTACGTGAAATGCTTCCAAAACTTCTCTCAGGATGGTAGGATAATAGGTGAATTCCATTTTCGTCTTTCTTGTGTTTATATTTTCCAGGTTGTTTAAGGAAAAGGTGTATTGTTTTTCTGATTAGAAAACAATAACATTTTTTATTTCCGTTTTAAAAAATTCAAGGGTAGTCAACTGAGAATATTAGTTTCAGATGTACCACATTGTGATTCAGTATTTTTAAAGATTATACTCCCATTAAAAGTTATTATAATGACCGTAATTTCCTGTGTTTTGCTGTGTATGTTGTTGTATTTTAGTTGCTAAGTCTTGTCTGACTCTTTTGTGATCCCATGGACCATAGCCTGCCAGATGTCTCTGTCCACGTGATTTCCCAGGCAAGAATACTGGAGTGGGTTGCCATTTCCTTCTCCAGGGAATCTTCCAGACCCAGGGGTTGAACCTGTGTCTTCTGCATTGGCAGGCAGATTCTTTACCACTGAGATACCAGGGAAGCCCCGTGCTTATTGCTTATCTGTTTTATATATAGTAGTTTAATATCTCTGGATCCCACAACTGTAATTTGCTCTTCTACTCTTTCCTCTCACCTTTGATAACCACTTGTTTGTTTTCTGTATCTTAAGTCCATTTCTATTTTGCATATATATTCATTTGTATTGTTTTTTAGATTCCACATATAAGTGATAGCATATAGTATTTGTCTTTCTCTTGTCTGACTTATTTCACTAGGCATAATATTCTCTAGGTTCATACATGTTGCTGCAAATGGCAACATTTCATGATTTTTTTTATGGCTGAGCAATATTACATTGTATATATATATGTACAAATTCTTTATCAATTAGTTTGTTGATGGACACTTAAGTGGCTTAGATGTCTTGGCTATGAACACTGGGGTGTGTGTATCTTTTTGAAGTACTGTATGTATTTTTTCTTTGGTTATATACCCAGGGATGGAATTGCTGGGTCTTACAGACTTTCCTGATGGCTCTGATGGTAAAGCATCTGCTTACAGTGCGGGAGACCCAGGTTCGATCCCTGGGTCAGGAAGATCCTCTGGAGAAGGCAATGGCAACCCACTCCAGTACTCTTGCCTGGAAAATCCCATGGATAGAGGAACATGGTAGGCTACAGTCCATGGGGTCCCAAAGAGTCAGACACAACTGAGCGACTTCACTTTCACTTTCTTATGGTAGTAATATTTTTAGTTTCTTAGAAGCCTCCATACTGTTTTCTATAGTGGTTGCACCAATTTACATTCCCATCAACAGTATACGAGGGTTCCTTTTCTCCACATCCTTGCCAATGTTTGGTGTTTTTGATTAGCCTTATGTTATCTGATGTTAGGAGATACTGTTGCTGAGCATTCTTTCATTTGCCTCTTAGCCATTTGTATGCCTTCTTTAGAAAAAATGTATATATATCTTCTGTCCCTTTTTCATTTGGGTTGTCTTTTTTTTTTATATTGAGTTGTATAAGCTGTTTTTATATTTTGGATAGTATGCCTTTATTGCTTATATTGTTTGCAAATATTTTCTCCCATTCCATTGATTGTCTTTTCATTGTATTGATAATTTCTTTTGCCACATAAAAGCTTTTAAGTTTCATTAAGCCCCATTTGTTTATTTTTGTCTTTATCTTTTTAGCTTTGAGATAGATTTAGAAAAATATTGTAACACTTTATGTCAAATTATGTTCTATGTTTTCTTCAAGGAGTTTTATTGGTTCAGGTCTTATATTTAGGTCTTCCATTTTGAGTTTCTTTTTATGCTAGGTGTGAGGAAATGTTCTGATTTTTTTTGCATGTAGCTGTCCAGTTTTCCCAGCATCACTTCCTAAAGAGTATATTTTCTTCATTGCATGTTCTTACCTCCTTTGTCAGAGATTAATTGACCATAAGTGTATGGGTTTATTTCAAGGCTGTCTATTCCACTCCCCAGTTTATGTCTATTTTTGTACAAGTACCCTGGTGGTTCAGTGGTAAAGAATCTGTCTGCCAATGCAGAGGATGCAGATTCAATCCCTGGGTTAGGAAGATCCCCTTGAGAAGGAAATGGCAACCCACTCCAGTATTCTTGTTGGGAAAATCCCAGGGACAGAGGAGCCTGCCAAGCTACAGTCCACAGGGGTCGCAGCACTGGAAACAACTTAGCAACTAAACAACAGCAACTATGCTTTTAAAATTATTAATACTTAGCTATAGTGTGTGAAGTCTGAGACTGTGCTTCCTCTGGCTCTCCTGGTTTTCTGAAGGTTGCTTTGGCATTTGGGGATCTTTTGTTGTTAAACATGAGTTTTAGGATTATATGTTTCAGTTCTATGAAAAATATCATGGATATTTTGATATTTTATTGCATTAAATCTATAGATTGCTTTGGGTAGTATGGCCATTTTAACAGTATTAACTCTTTCAATCTGAGTATGGGGAGTATCTTTTCTTTTCCTTTTTTTTTTGTATCATCTGCACATTACTGCATCATTTTTTTTTTTTTTTTTTGCATCATTGTTTTTTAGTTTTTAGCGTATAGGAATTTTACCTTCTTGGATAAGTGTATTCCTAGGTTATTTAAATTTTATTTTAATTCAATTTTAAAGGATATTTTTTTCTTGCTTTCTTTTTGTGACAGTTCATTATTAGAGTATATAAAAGTAACTGATTTCTATATATTAATCTTATCTCTCTCAACTTTGCTGAATTTATTTATTAGTTTTTAGGTGGAGCTTTTGGGATTTTATATATAAAGTATCATGTCATCTGAAAATAGTGACGCCTTTACATCTTCCTATCCAATTTGAATGTTTCATTTTTCTTATTTGATTTCTGTGGCTAAGACTTTCAATACTGTGTTAAATAGATGTAGTGAGAATGGACATCCTTATGTTATTCTTGAACTTAGAAGAGAGGCTTTTCATTTTCACCATTGTGTATGACGTTAGCTGGGGGTTTGTCATAAATGCCCTTTATTATGTTGAGATTTGTTTCCTTTGTACTTACTATGAAGAGAGAGTTTTTTTTTTATCATGAATGGATATTAAATTTTGTCATACACTTTATGGCATTGATTGAAATCATGCAATTTTTGTCCCACCGTTTGTTAATACGATGTATCATGTTGATGATTTATCAATGTTGAACCATCCTTGTATTCCTAGATTACAACCACTGTTGGTTCTATTCGTTAATAGTTTTTTGAGGATTTTTGCATGTATATTTACCAAAGTTACTGGTTTGCAATTTTATTTTTCTGTAGAGTCTATCTAGTTTTGATATCACAGTAATGGTAGCCTTGCAGAATAAATTTGGGAGTGTCTTGTCTTGTTCAATTTTGGGGAATGTTTTGAGAAGGATAGTTATTTTTTATTTTTATTTTTTTATGTTTAATAAGATTTATGTGTGAAGCTGTCCAGTAGTGGGTTTTTGTTTACTGGGAAATTTATTTTAGTTTTACATTCAATTTTGCTATAAGTTCTTAATGTTTTCACATTATATGTTTCTTCCTAAGTCATAGCAAGTTATACGTTTCTAAAAATTTGTCCATTTCTTCTAGGTTGTCTAATTTTTTGGCATAGAACGGTTCATAGTATTCTCTTTGGAGTTTTTGTATCTCCGTGTTATCAGTTGTTACTTCTCTTTCATTTCTCATTTTGTTTATTTGGTGCCTCTCTCTTTTTTTCTTAATCTGGCTAATGATTTATCAATTTATTATTTCAAAATCTAGTTCTTAGTTTCTCTGATCTTTTCTGTCTTTAAAATTTCTATTTTATTTATTTCCTCCCTGATCTTTATTTTTTCTTTTTTTCCCTGTTGACTTTGGGCTTTGCTTGTTATTTTTCTAATTCCTTTAGGAGGAGGATAGGTTATTTATTTGACATTTTTCTCATTCATTTAGGAAGACTTGTATTGCTATGAACTCCCCTTTTAGAACTGTTTTTGCTGCACCTCATAGATTTTGGCATATGGTGTTTCCATTTTGATGTGTCTCAAGGTATTTTCTGGTTTCCTCTTTTATTTCTTCATCGACACAGTGGCCTTTCAATAACATAATTTTTAGTTCCACATACTTGTTCTTTACCATTTTCCCCTTTGTAATTGATTTCCAGTTTTATATGGTTGTGGTCAGAAAAAAAATGCTTAATATAATTTCTGCCCTCATATTTTCTAAGATTTGTTTTGTGGCTTGGTCTGAGATCAATCCTAGAGAACATACCACATTCACTTGCAAAGAATATATATTCTTCTGTTTTTAGACAGAATGTTCTATAGGTATCTGTAAGTCCAATTGATCTATTGTGTCATTTAAGATTACTGTTGCCTTATTGATTTTCTGTCTGGATGAAATTTCCAATGATGTCAGTGGAGTGTTAAAGTCTACTACTATCATTGTATTCATGTCGATTTTTCTCTTTATATCTTAGAATTTGCTTTATATATTTAGATGTTCCTCTGTTAGGTGCATATATATTAACAAATATATTATCCTCTTTTTGTGCTGATATCTTTATTATTGTTATATAATGCCTTTCTTTGTCTTTTCTTGTACTTTTAGTCTTAAAGTTTATTTTGTCTGATATGAGTATTACTGTCTCCACTTTCTTGTCAATTCCATTTTCATTAAATAACTTTTAATCTCCTCACTTTCAGTCTCTATGTGTCTTTAGCCCTGAGTTGAGTGTCTTCCAGGGTGCATAATGAAGGGTTTTGTCTTTTTATGCAGTAAGCCACAGTATGTCTTTTGATTGGAACATTTAGTACACTGATATTTAAAATAATCATTGATAAGTATGCACTTACTGTCATTTCATTATATTTTTGGTTGTTTTTATAGATTTTTGCTGTTTATTTCTTCTTTAGTGTTTGAAAAAATCTTTTGGATAACTTTAGTAGTATGCTTGTATTTCTTCCTTTTCAATTTTTGTGTATTTGCTTTAGGTTTTTGATTTGTGGTTACCATGCAGTTTATATATTTGACTTATACCAACTTGTTTAAATCAATAGTTATTTTAAGTTCAAATGTAATCTAAAAGATATACATTTTTTATTCCCCTCCCTCACATTTTGTGTTTTGATGTTTTGTGTTTTGATTTTACATCTTCATGCTTAATGTAGTTATAGTTGCTTTTACAGCTTTTCTTTTATTCTACATACTGGCTTGTTTAGTGGTTAATCCTTAGTCCTTACTATATATTTACAATGACTTGTGGGATTTTCCCTCTCATATAGATTCTTACTTTTTTATTTATAGAAGACCCATTAACATTTATTTTAGGGTAGGTTTAGTATTGCTGAATTCTTTTAGTTTTTCCTGTCTGAGAAGTTAATGTTCTCTCTTGTTGTCAATTATAACTCGCTGGGTGGAGTATCTTACATTGAAATTTTTTTGCTTTCACTACTTTGAATATATCATAGCTCTTCTGGCCTGCAAAGTTTCTGTAGAGAAATCAGCTAATAGCCTTGTGGGGATTTCCTTGTATATCACTCTATTTGGATTCTATCTTTGCCCTTTGCCACTTTAAGTATGAAATGTCTTGGTGTGGGTCTATTTAAGCTGTAAGTGTTAGTCAGTTGTTTTCAACTCTTTGCGACCCCATGGACTATAACCCGCCAGGCTCCTCTGTCCATGGGATTCTCCAGGCAAGAATACTGAAATGGGTTGCCATTCCCCTCTCCAGGGGATCTTCCCTACTGAGGAGCTGAACCCAGGTCTCCTGCACTGTAGGCAGATTCTTTACCATCTGAGCCAGCAGGGAAGCCTCCTGTATCACTTAGTATGCTGGTAATCCCTTTTAGTCTTGTTTTAAAAACTTTTAGCTATTGAATTATTCATTTTTGATTGGATATTTAAAATAGCTTTTAGTTTCTTATTAAAAATGCTCACTGTTTAAATCAGTTCTTTTCCTTGATTCAGTTAACATTATTACCAATGTTTTTCATCCTTTATCTGGTAAATTATTTGTCTCATTATTTTTTCAGGGGTTTTCTCCTGCTCATTCAATTGAGAGTAGTTATTCCACCTTTTAATTTTTCTTAATATTGTCTGCATCTGTGGATTTAGGTCAAACGGTTACCTACTGTGGTCTTAAGGGGATGTTCTTGTGTGAGAGTGTCCCTGTACAGACTGTGTGACCAATGACTTCTATGGGAGAGTTGGATTTGATGTGAATGCCATTCCTCTCTTTCCTTGGAGTGGGTTGGCAGCCATCACCTTGTTAGGGGTTAAGGTGAATTGGAGATGAAGAGGCTAGAGCCAATGCTAGATGTGAGTAGGAACTTCCTGTCTGCTCGTGGCAGTTATTGCTTTGTTAGGGTGTGATTCCAAGTTGCTGGAGCATAAATCCTGAGAGCTGGGCTCTAGCTGACTTTATTCCATTTAAGCGTGTGTTTTTCCCTCTCTCTGAACTGGGAGCTTAGTCTCAGAGGAAGGGAGTACTGAAACAGTGGGGCTTGTGTATAAACAGAGGTCTGATGTCCTGCCTGTGTAGGTATATGTGGCTCCACTCAGAGGCAACCTCAGGTGCTCGTCTCCTTTGTCTCTCACTGCTGCTCAACTGCCCTCTGGATTCTGCTGCCCCTGCTCTCTTGTGTAACTGCTCCACAAGGCTGGTAGGTCTCCTATGGACTCTCAGCAGGTATTTAGGAGGTTAGCTGTGGTGCAACTGCCAACCCCTCTATTAGAGATTGGGCTGCCTCTGGGGTGCCATTTGAGTAAAGGCTGGCAATGACCACCACCACTCCACCTATGGCTCTGCCCTGGGACAGGTCACCTTTGCGTCCCACAGTCAAGTGTCTTCCCCAGTCATGCATGCCCCAGATCCACTGCTGCACTGTGGCGTGGACTGAGTGTGCCTGAAGCAATCACTTAGCTTGGGGTGAGTTTGTGACAAGGCATTTTTGGGAAACCTAGCAGCAGGCATCTCTCCACCCTACCTCAGGGGCAAAAAAAATCTTAATCTTTCACAGTTGATCACTCTCCCTAGCCTCTGCTGCTTCAGTCTTGCTGTGAAATCACTCCACAGGGTAGGTCGGGTCCTTGTGGTCTGTGTCTATCTGGGGGTGAGATGTGGTTGAGTGGCTGCTGTCCGAAATTTGGGAAGCTTCTGGGGGCACTGCTTGAGTAAGCACCAACACTGCCACTGCTGCCCCACGCAGGATCTGCCTAAGGATTGGGTCACCACTGGCCCGGGGTAGTCTGTTCCCCTGCAGTGGCTGCCCCAGATTCAGAGCCACGCTGTTGTGTGGGTGTGCTAGGCCAGACTGTTTGCTTTGCTTGGGCTGTGGTGCAGCAAGTTCAGTGCAGGAAACCCAGCAGGTGCTGGATCAGACCTCTCTCCACTGTGCCTTAAAGGTTACCCACATGTGTGGTGTTCCTCGTAAGTGGAGTCCAGGTTTCCCCAGCCTACTTGTCCCAGCTATACTCTAACCAGCCAAGGAGCTTTGTCTTTTCCATATAAGACCCCAAAACTGGGACACCCAATCTATGCCTCCATCCACTCACTCCTCAGACTGGCTGTGTGTAATTTCCTTTTTTCTCTGAGTCTCCTCCCAGGGGCACAGGTACTGACATGAGTACTTTTCTTCCCTCCCTACCCAATTACTTCTGGATCTTTCTTACAGAATTAGCTGTCCAGGAGTTTTTCTCCCAGTACATGTGGATGTATTTTTGATGTGTTCATGGGAAGACGTGAGCTCCATATCCTCTTTCTCCACCAACTTGAGCTCCCCAGCCAAGTAACTTATTTTAGAATTGTAAATCATCCTAGCCCACCTACACCACCATAAGAGGGCAACAGCAACTTTGGAAAGGAACCTACAATAGAAACTGAGCAGCCATGTGGTCAGTAGCAGGCCAGGTCCCAGAATGCAGAGGGTGGAGGTTCCCCAGGTATGCAGTGGAGTCTACTCCCCTTCATCCCCACACCCTAGCATGCTCAGTCTTTCTGATGCTGCTGCTGCTTCATGCTGCCCCATGCACTCCTGCACCTTTGGCAATTTCTGTTGGGCTCTAGTCACCCAACTGTATGTGGGTGTCTTGCCAACTGCCTGGTTCGGTTCTTGTGAGCAAAGTTTTGTCACATTCAGCAATGGATGGAATTGTCATTGAGATTGCAGTTGGCATAAAGAGGATCAGATGAAATACTCTCAGGCAGTGTTCTTGGTAGTCCAGATTCTAACATGACCAGCATGGTGGTTACAAAGATCAACCCCTGAGCCTTTGGAGTAGGAGCACTGACTCCAAGACCCTAGACTACCACAAGACAAATGCTAGGGAGTATCAAATAGTGAGAACTCACAAAGGAAACCACTTGAATACAAGACCCAGCATCACCCAACCACCAATAGCACACTGAGCAGGACACTTCATCTAAACAACAAACTAAACAAAAATACAAACTCAATCATCAGTAGACAGGTTTATGACCTTACTCAGCCTTGTCCATCAGAGGAAAAATAAACAAAAACTCAGCACAAATCTCATCCTAGATAAAGCTTCCACAAACCATAGGACCAACCTTGCTGCTGCTGTTGCTGCCAAGTTGCTTCAGTCGTGTCCAACTCTGTGTGACCCCATAGATGGCAGCCCACCAGGCTCCCCTGTCCCTGGGATTCCCCAGGCAAGAATACTGGAATAGGTTGCCATTTCCTTTTCCAATGCGTGAAAGTGAAAAGTGAAAGCGAAATCACTCAGTCGTGTCAGACTCTTCGCAACCACATGGACCACAGCCTACCAGCCTCCTTCCATGGGATTCTCCAGGCAAGAGTATTGGAGTGGGTTGCCATTGCCTTCTCCAGGACCAACCTTAGGAGGGCAGAAACCAAAGGGAAGAAAGAATTCATTTTTGAAGCCTGGGAAAAGGAGACCTCAAACACAATAAGTTAAAAAAAAAAATAATGAAAAGGCAGAGAAATACTATATTAGTGAAAGAACAAACTAGAAACACAGAAGTCCAAATAAATGAAGAGGAAATAGGCAAACTACCTGAAAAAGAATTCAGAATAATAATAGTAAAGATGATCAAAAATCTTGAAAACAAAATGGAGAAAATGCAAGGATCAATTAACAAAGACCTAGAAGAATTAAAGAGTAAACATACAGAGATAAACAACACAATTACTGAAATTAAAAATACTCTGAAAGGAATCAATTGCAGAATATCTGAAGCAGAAGAATAATCAGTGAGCTGTAAGATAAAATAGTGGAAATAACTTCTGAAGAGCAGAATAAAATAAAAATTGTGAAAAGAACTGAGCATAGTCTCAGGGACCTCTGGGACCATATCAAACACACCAATGTTCAAATTAAAGGGGTCCCAGAAGAAGAAGAGAAAAAGAAAGGGTATGAGAAAATTTTTGAAGAGATTATAGTTGAAAATTTCCCCAACATGGAAAAGGAAATAGTCAAGTCCAAGAGGCACAAAGAGTCCCATACAGGATGAACCCAAGGAGAAACATGCCAAGACACATACTAATCAAATTAACAAAGACTAAACACAAAGAAAGAAAATTAAAAGCAGCAAGGGAGAAGCAACAAGTAACATACAAGGGAAACCCCATATGCTTAACAGTTGATCTTTCAGCAGAAACTCTGCAGGCCAGAAGGGAATGGCAGGGTATATTTAAAGTACTGAAAAGAAAAAATCTACAACCAAGATTACTGTACCCAACAAGGATCTCATTCAAAATTGATGGAGAAATCAAAAGCTTTTCAGACAAGCAAAAGTTAAGAGAATTCAGTACCACCAAACTGGCTTTACAACAAATGTTAAACAAACTTGTAGGCAAGAAATACAACAGAAGAAAAAAGATGTACAAAATCAGCCCCAAACAATTAGAAAATGCAATAGGAACATATATATCAATAATTACTTTAAATGCAAATGGATTAAACACTCCAACTAAAAGACATAGACTGGCTGAATGGATACAAAAACAAGACCCATATATATGCTGTCTACAAGAAACCCACTTCAGACCTCAAGACACATATAGACTGAAAGTGAGAGAATGGAAAAATATATTCCATGCAAATGGGAAGCAAAAGAAATCTGGAGTAGCAATCCTCATATCAGACAAAATAGATCTTAAAAAAAAGAAGATTACAAGAGATAAGGAAGGATACTACATAATGACCAGGGATCAATCTAAGAGGAAGACATAATTGTAAATATTTATGCACCCAACAAAGGAGTACCTCAATACATAAGATAAACATTAACAGACATAAAAGGAGAAATTGACAGTAACACAATAATAGTAGGAGACTTTAACACCCCACTCACACCAATGGATAGATCATCAAAACAGAAAATTAAGGAAACACAAGTCTGAAATGATACATTGGATAAGATGGATGTCATTGATATCTTCAGGACATTCCATTTAAATGCAGAAGAATACACCTTCTTCCCAAGTGGACATGGAACATTCTCCAGGACAGACCACATCTTGGTTCACAGATCAAACCTAGGTCAATTTAAGAAAATTGAAATCATATCAAGCATCTTCTCTGACCACAACACTATGAGACTAGGTATCAATTACAGAAAAAAACTGTAAAAAACACAAACACATGGAAATTAAATAACACATTTCTAAATAACCAACAGGGTACTGAAGAAATCAAAAGGGAAATACAAAATTTTCTCAAAACAGATGACAATGAAAACGTGACAACTCAAACCTATGGGATGCAGCAAAAGCAGTTCTAAGAGGGAAATTTATAGCAATACAATCCTACCTCAAGAAACAAGAAAAACATGGAACAGACAACCTAACTTTACTAAAATCACTGGAAAAAGAAGAACAAAAAAACCCCAAAATTAATAGGAGCAAAGAAATCATAAAGATCTGAGCAGAAATAAAAAGAATGGAAAGAATAGTAAAGATCAATAAAACTAAAAGCTGGTTCTTTGAGGAGTTAAACAAAATTAACAAACCTTTAGCCAGACTCATCAAGAGAAAGAGAGAGAAGAATCAAATAAACAAAATTAGAAATGAAAACGGAGAGGTTACAACAGACAATGAAGAAATACAAAGGATTATAAGAGACTATTATGAACAACTATATGGCAATAAAATAGATAATCTGGAAGAAATGGATAGGTTCTTAGAAAAGTCCAATCTTCCAAGACTGAACCAGGAAGAAATAGAAATTATGAACAACCCAATTACAAGCACTGAAATTGAAGCTGTGGTCAAAATTCTCCCAAAAAACTAAAGCTCAGGACCAGATGGCTTCACAGGAGAATTCTGTCAAACATTCTGAGAAGAGCTAATGCTTATCCTTCTAAAACTCTTTCAAAAATTTCAGAGGAAGGAACACTTCCAAACTCATTCTATGAGACCACCATCACCCTGAAACCAAAACCTGACAAAAACAACACACAAAAAGAAAAGTACAGGCCAATATCACTGATGAACATAGATGCAAAAATCCTCAGCAAAATTTTAGCAAACAGAATTCAGCAACACATCAAAAAGCTCATACACCATGATCAAGATGGGTTTATTCCAAGAATTCAAGGATTCTTCAATATACACAAATCAATCAATGTGATACACCATATTAACAAACTGAAAGATAAAAACCATATGATCATCTCAATAGATGCAGAAAAAGCCTTTGACAAAATTCAGCACCCATTATGATCAAAACTATTCAAAAAATGGGCATAGAAGGAACCTACTGCAACATAGTAAAGGCCATATAAGATAAACCTAGGACAAACATTATTCTCAATGGTTAGAAACTGAAAGCATTCCCCCTAAGATCAGGAACAAGACAAAGGTGTCTACTTTTGCTACCGTTATTCAACATAGTTCTGGAAGTCCTACCTATAGCAATCAGAGAAGAAAAAGAAATAAAAGGAATCCAGATTAGAAAAGAAGTAAAGCTCTCACTGTTTGCAGATGACATGATACTATATGTAGAAAACCCTAAAGATAGTATTAGAAAATGACTAGAGTTAATCAGTGAATTTAGCAAAGTTGCAGGATGCAAAATCAATATACAGAAATCACTTGAATTCCTATTTAATAAAAATGAAAAATCAGAAAGAGAAATTAAGGAATCAATCCCATTCACCATTGCAACAAAAGGAATTAAATATATAGGAATAAACGTATCTAAGCAGATGAAATAACTGTACATAGAAAATTATAAGACACTGATGAAAGAAATCAAAGATGACAAACAGATGGAGAGATATTCCATGTTCCTGGGTAGGATGAATCAATATTGTGAAAATGACTATACTACCAAATGCAATCTACAGATTCAGTATGATTCCTCGGCATTTTTCACAGAACTAGAAAAAAATTTCACATTTCTTATGGAAACACAAAAGATCCTGAATAGCCAAAGCAGTCTTGAGCAAAAAGAATGGAACTGGAGGAATCAACTTTCCTGACTTCAGATTATATTACAAAGCTAGTCATCCAGACAGTATGGCACTGCCACAAAAACAGAAATATAGACCAATGGAACAAGATAGAAAGCCCAGAAATAAACCCATGCACCTATGGGTACCTTCTTTTTGGTAAAGGAGACAAGACTATACAATGGGGCAAAGACCAGCCTCTTCAATAAATGGTGCTGGGAAAACTGGACAGCTACATGTGAAAGAATGAAATGACAGCACTTCCTAACACCATACACAAAGATAAACTCAAAATGGATTAAAGACCTGAATGTAAAACTAGAATCTATAAATCTCTTAGAGGAAAACATAGGCAGAACACTTGATGACATAAATCAAAGCAACATCCTCTATGACCCCCCTCCTAATGTAACAGAAATAAAAACAAAAGTAAACAAGTGGGATCTAATTAAACTTAAAAGCTTTTTCACAGCAAAAGAAACTATAAGCAATGTGAAAAGAGAACCCTCTAAATTAGAGAAAATAATAGCAAATGAAACTGACAAAGTATTAATTTCCAAAATATACAAGCAGCTCATACAACTCAATATCAGGAAAACAAACAACCCAATCAAAAAGTGGGAAAAAGATCGAAACAGACATTTCTTCAAAGAAGACATACAGATGGCTAACAAACACATGAAAAGATGCTCAACATCACTCATTATTAGAGAATTGCAAATCAAAACCACAATGAGATATCACCTCACACTGGTCAGAATGATCATCATCAAAAAGTCTACAAACAATAAATGCTGGAGAGGGTGTGGAGAAAAGGCCACACTCTTGCACTGTTGATGGGAATGTAAATTGATAGATACTATAGAAGTTGGTATGGAGACTGCTTAGAATATTAGGAATAAAACCACCATATGACCCAGCAATCCCACTCCTAGGCATATACCCTGAGGAAATCAAAATTGAAAAAGATACATGTATCCCACTGTTCGTTGCAGCACTATTTACAATAGCTAGAACATTGAAGCAACCGAGATGTCCATTGACAGTTGAGTGGATAAAGAATTGTGGTACATATATACAATGGAATATTACTCAGCCATAAAAAGGAACACTTTGAGTCAGTTCTGATGGGGTGGATGAACCTAGAACCTATTATACAGAGTGAAGTGAGTCAGAAAGAGAAAGATAAGTATCATATTCTAATGCACATATGCAGAATCTAGAAAAATGGTACTGAAGAACTTATTTACAGGGCAGCAATGGAGAAACAGACATAGAGAATAGACTTATGGACATGGGGAGAAGGGAGGAGAGGGTGAGATGTATGGAAAGAGTAACATGGAAACTTATATGTAAAATAGTCAAATAAATTTGCTGTATGACTCAGGAAACTCAAACCAGGACTCTGTATCAACCTAAAGGGCTGGGATGGGAGGGAGATGTGAGGGAGGTTCAAAAGGGCAGGGATATATGTATGGCTGATTCATGTTGAAGTTTGAGATAACAACAAAATTCTGTAAAGCAATTATCCTTCAACAAAAAAATATATTAAAAAGAAAAAAATAATAAAGTGTAAATCATTAAACACCATAGAGTTCCATGCTAAACAATTGTAAATGGCAGACATTAACATTAATCTTAAGGAAAATTACGTCCCTAATTCCCTTAGACAAAATAGTGGAACAGGTTATTGATGCTTTTTTTATTAAGTTTTTTTTTTCCCCATCATTTAATAAAAACACATTACTGAAATCTAAATGAGATGGAACAATCTTACTAAATTGCTTTTTTATCCCCTTGCAAAGTGTTATAACTCCACCTCAGTTCTAAATGAATAATAGCCTCACCTTTAAAAAAACCATTTTGTTCACTGTTCAAGTAATATATATTTCAGATAATAAGAGGCAAAGGAATGAAATTATTATCATTCAGATCTTTGATTGTTTGAAAGATTTGTTAAATTTTTATTAAAATACTCATGAATTATATAAGTAACTGCACTGAAAGGAATATGCAATATCCTTGAATTGGTGACATATTATTTCTCCCTTCCAAGCTTTATTGAGATATAATTGAGATGCAGCATTGTATAAATGTAAGGAGCACATAAGGTATACATAGTGATTTGGTTCGTGTATATATGGCAAAATGATTACTACAGTAAGTTCAGTTAATATCCATCAACACACATAGTTACATGTGTTTTTTTTTTTTTCTTGTGATGAGAACTTTTAAGGCCTACTCGATTAGCAGCTTTCAAATAACAGTATGATTAAACATAGTAGCCCTGAGGTACATTACACCCCCAGGACTTACTTATCTTATAACTGGAAGTTTGCACCTATTGACCATCTTCATTCACCAACCCTCCCCCCCCCCCCACAATGCCTTTGTCAACCACCAGTCTGCTCTGTTTCTAGGAGCATTTTCTTTTTTTTTTCATATTCCACATGTATATGAAATTATACAGTGTTTTTCTATCTGGTTTATCTCATTTAGCATAATGCCTTCAAAGTCCACTTATGTTGTTGTAATTGGCAGAATTTTCTTATTTTTTATATTTGAATATTATTCTGTATTATTAATAATATCTATATAAACATAGACATACATATGTATATTCCAAAATGCCAATGCCAAGGAACATAGAGAAGGTCAAGAAACTCTTCTAGATCAAAAATACATTATAAATAAAGATGTGTATAAGAGACAGAATAATAGCAAATGAAACTGACAAAGTATTAATTTCCAAAATATACAAGCAGCTCATACAACTCAATATCAGGAAAACAAACAACCCAATCAAAAAGTGGGAAAAAGATCGAAACAGACATTTCTTCAAAGAAGACATACAGATGGCTAACAAACACATGAAAAGATGCTCAACATCACTCATTATTAGAGAATTGCAAATCAAAACCACAATGAGATATCACCTCACACTGGTCAGAATGATCATCATCAAAAAGTCTACAAACAATAAATGCTGGAGAGGGTGTGGAGAAAAGGGAACCCTCTTACACTGCTGGTGGGAACGCAAACTAGTACAGCCACTATGGAGAACAGTGTG